>JAODAL010003951.1:0-164687 GCA_025379985.1 Phyllomedusa bahiana | reverse complement strand
CTCTGTACAACAATTTTTTCGCAAGTACAAAAAAGATGAGAATGTCCAGCCATCATACCAGTCAGGAACTAGGTGGGTTCTGTGTCTCAGAGATGAACGTGCATTGGTCCGACATGTGCATATCAACTCAAGAACAAAAGGAAAAGACCTTGTGAAGATGCTGGGGGAAGCTGGTAAGATTGTGTCATTATTCACAGTGAAACGAGTACTGTATCAACATTGCTGAAAAGCCACTCTGCCAGGAAGAAGCCATTACTCCAAAAGAAACGTATAAAATCCAGATTAACATTTGCAAATGCACACAGGAACATAGACCTACATTTTTGGAGACGTCCTGTGGTCTGACGAAACTAAAATCGAACTGTTTGGCCATAATCGTTACTTTTGGAGGAAAAAGGGAGAAGCTTGGAAGCCTATGAACACCATCCCAACTGTGAAACACAGGGGAGGCAGCATCATGTTGTGGGGTTTTGCTGCAGGAGGGACTGGTGCACTTCACAAAATAAATGGCAGCATGAGGAAAGAAGATTATAAGTGACATGTATGAACAGGGCTGCGACAGTTTTCTGGTGTACTTTGAGCCAAAAAGAATGTATGAACAGGCGCACTCCAAACTTTGGCACGATAAGTCCCTTTGTAATGCACCAAACACACTTTTAATGCGCCAAGGATTTGGAGCGTTCTGGGGGTGTGTCGCACCACATCCATAGAAGTAGACACATTTATTATTATTTGACACCAATCTAGGCACAGAAGAAGTTAGAACAGACCAGGTTAAAGGTGGTCTGCCTGAGCCAGACTTGTAGTATTTTAGTTCATATGTTTTGATTAAAACTGTTTAAGCCACCTCCGACTTTCAACGGGACCTCAATGCAGGTGGTCCTACTCTATTTTTACTTCTCATTTGAGTCCAGTTCAGACTTCTCACTGGGTCCTCAGACCTCCATAATCCAGAGATAAAAAAGGCACCAGCTTTATAAGCATACTGCACTGATTTAGTAACCTGTGGAGGTGGGCAGGGTGCAAAAAACCGAAATGGAGGAATCCACTCCTCCCTGTATAAGTTAAAAGCAATATATGCCAAAGGCAACGTATGGTATTGCACAAAAAAACATTTCTGAAACAACATGTGAACATAGGTGTACACTGGCATTGTTTTGATACACACATTCCAATACCAGTAGCACACCATCAGCTAAAAGAGCAAACAAACAAAACATGGAAACCTCCAAAAAAGCATTTATTTATTTATTTACTGGTATTGGAATGTGTGTATCACAACCATGCACGTGTACACCTGTGTTCACATGTTGTTTCAGAAATGTTTTTTTTTGTGCAGAACCATACGTTGCATTTGGCATATATTGCTTTTAACTTATACAGGGAGGACTGGATGCCTCCATTTTGTTTTTTTGCACCCTGCCCACCTCCAAAGGTTACTAAATCAGTGCAGTATGCTTATAAAGCTGGTGCCTTTTTTTCTCTCTGGATATGGAGGTCTGGGCCCCAAATGAGAAGTCTGAACTGTTACTCAAATGAGAGGTAAAACCAGAGTAGGCCCAACTGCATTGGGGTTTCCGTGAAAGTCGGAGGTGGCTTAAACAGTTTTGATCAAACATGTGAACTAAGAACCTCAAAGTTTTTTTCATGTATTGTAGATAGCATAAATGCTTTTTTGGAGGTTTCCATGTTTTGTTTGTTTGCTCTTTTAGACTTGTAGTATTGGCACTACAATGCACCAGTATGTATGTACTTCAGAAGAACAGGTTCTTACATTCTGGCACATTCTACACTGCCTTAAAGCTATTTTAACTGGCCTGTCAGTGCCAATGTTCATACATGTTGCCCTAAATGTCAAAACCGAAGCAACATCTCAAGACAGCAAGGAATCTAAACTTAGGCAGAAATGGATGTTTCAAATGGACAATGACCCAAAGCATACTGCCAAACTGGTTATAAAATGACTTAAGGATAACCAAGTCAATGTTTTAGAGTGGGCATTGCAAAGTCCTCATCTCAATCCTATTGAAAATTTATGGGCAAAACCAAAAAGGGAGGTGTGAGCAGGCGACCTCCCAAATAGGGCTCAGTTAAAACCGTTCTATCGGAAAAAAGGGGCCCAAAATTTCCCGTTATTGCGTGAAGCTTTTGGAAGGATATCCAAAAGTTTTGACACAACTAATACAAAGGGGAAATGTTTGAAAAAATTTTTGACTTTGAAAAAAATTTACTTCCTGATTATTTGGCTGATTTTTTTTGACTTTGATGATGTTAGGGGTGTTTTTTTCGGGTTTGGGGAATTTAAAAATTTACATCCCCGGTTTTGTTTAATTAACTAAGATGTTCCCAATTTAACCTTTTAAAAGCTTCCAAAGTTTTATGACATCATAAAATTTTTGGTTTTAAAAAAATTTTTTTAAAAAGGCATAGTTATATAAGTATGTGTAAACTTTTATTTGTAGAAAGTAAAAAAAAATGTTTTAAAAAATTTCCCTCTCTCTCTTTTATTCTGGTTTTGGAAATATAAAAAAAATTTGGGGTACCCTGTTTGGACCAAAATTTGGGAAAGGGTTTTATTCTGATTTATGTCGGGTTAGTGAGAAAAAACTAATATGTGTCTTTTTTTTGGGTTTTAAAGAAAAATTTTTTGCTTCAATTAGATGGAAAGAGGGAAAGGATAGATAGTAGTTAGATAGATAGTTTGGTAGCAAACATGGGTTGTAGATAAAAAACATAAATCAAGAATTTTGAGAACTCTAGAAATGGTGTTAAAAGTGTTCCTTATTCCAATATGTCAAAAAAAACCCTTGTTTTCCCAAAAGTTAAAAAAAAAAACCCCCTTTCATTCTTTACACTATTTCAGGAGGGCTATAAATTTTCCTAATTTTTAAATTTTTAAAACCTAAAAAATCAGGGCTTCGTTTTTAATGGCCTATTTAGTTTTTTTCCACTTAGGGCTGCTTTGTTTCTTATATTTTAGATACAGGTAGATAGAGGGATAGACAAATATACAGTCATAGATAGAAAAAAAAACAGGTAGATAGATAGATAGATAAATAGATAGATAAAAAAGAGATAGATACTGTAGATAGATAGATAGACATAGATAGAGGGGAAAAGGGACAGGTTGGTAAAATTAGATAGAATAGATAGATGAAGATAGATAGTAGAAAAGATAGATAAATTAAAATTTTTTAAATGTAAAAACAGAGATAGATGGGACAGTCTTAGATAGAAGAAAGACAGATAGGTGATAAATTACAGAGATGGGTTTAAAAAAAACAGAGTTTGTAGATAGTTAGATAGATAAAATTAGATAAAATAGATAGATAGAAAAGATGATAGTAGATAGAAGGGAAATGCCTTAATTTTTCTGTTAAAAAAAAAATTTTTGGGGAAATATAAACCTATCCCCCCCCTTTTCAAAATACATATCCATTTTCATTTTTGCTTTTTTGGTTTTATCCAAATCGGTGTTTAAATTGGCCGTAAAATTTAATTATAATGTTTTAAAAAGGAAAAATTCCCCCCGGTAGTTTGTTTTTTTTTTTAAAGGCTCATGACAAAAGTACTAATTATATTGCTAATAAATCCTGAAGCAACATGAACCCACTGCCACTTTTTAATTTTTTAATGGGTTGTAATTTTCCTTTTCATTATCAAACAGAAAAAAATTGAATATTTTGGGGAATTCAAAAAGAATGCTTCAAAAGCCCCCCGGGTTTTTCATTTGCAAAGGTAATAATCAGAATTGTTTTTGTATTGTGCATCAGATGCTTCTATTCATGTGGATCACTTGTTGAGATGAATTTGAAATTTTTAGCATTGTAACTCAGTATGGAATAAATGTAAATTATAGCTATTTCTTCAAATGTTACTTTACACTGATGAACATTTAATGATAACTCCAGTAAAGACCACATAAATTCAGGTGTTACTGTTGTAAAAAAAAGAATTTTTCCCGAAGGACATTTTATACGTTTTGGGAGTGGGTTTCAAAAGATGGTGGGTTTTTGATTCCTGAAAAGGGCATTGTATACGTTATTTTAGGGGGTTTTTTCCCGCAGGGTTTTCCCCTATAAGGGGTAAGATTTTACTGTCCTTCCGGAAGGGGGTTTTTTCAAACCCGTTATTTTTTGTGTGTGGATGGTGTGTGTGAAAATAATATTTTATCATATATTTTATAATATATATTTATATACCATTTATTTTTATTTATTATATACGTTTTATTTTTGGGATTATAAGGGAGATATTTTTATAAAATTTATATATTTATATTTTATATATTATATGTTAAAAAAATAGCCCAAAAGGGGGAGTGATTGAGTCCTTTTTGTGTTCACCTTTCAACTACAAATATTGGGTTGCAGCTGAGAACAATATGATAAATATCTTATCCCCAAATTTCCCATTTTTAAATGGATTTCAATTTGGGTTTTTCCTAAATTTAAAGCTTTAAAAAATTAAATTTTTGTCGTAGGCTAGTCTCCTTTAGTTCCCAAATAAAGTTATTTTCCTATTGACTTTCCAAACACGCCACAAAAAAAAATTTCAAGGCATTTAAATTTTTAAAAAAATCTCCCAAATTTGAAAGGTGAGGGCCAAAAGCTATATATTCCATTCTTTCTGCATCGGTTATACCATTTAAATCTCTCCAAAAACAACAAAATATCCTCCCGCAGTTTCAAATTTAGATTTCCTTTTTTTAAGTCCTCTAGGCTGCATCTATCAAACCAATATTATGAATTTAAAGTGCTAATGCCTTGAAGATAGGGGGAAACCCCGAAATAAAATCATTTTTTGATTAAATTTCCCTCTAGTACTTTACTACTAAAGTCTAAACAGATTGCGGTTTTTTTGCCCCGTTTTTGTATCTGGGAGATTGGAAAATTGAATTTCAGGGGGAAAAAATTTTTGTGTATTTTTACAGACAAGTACATTCTACTTAAGTATCTTTCAATTGTATTTAGATATTATGTTTTTTTTGTTGTGTTGATGTTTTAAAATTTTTTCCATTCATTTTTTAAATAATGCTGGAAAAGTGGTTTTTGTTACCCAAATTTTTTAAAATTGGGAAGTCCCAAAGCCAAAATTTTAAAACAAATTAGGGAGTATTTGTTTAATAATAAATATTTTTTGCTGCAGGATTTTGAGACTGCGAGAATTCACATGTAAAATATTTTCAAAAAAATCCAAAAAAAAAAAAAAAGAAAAGAAAAAAAAAAAAAAAAACTTTGTGAAAACTTTTCATATGAAGGGAAAGGCTGGTAAAAATACATTGGGAAAAAATTAAGCAATTTTTCACGTGTGTTTGCAGTTTTTTTTCTCCTTGTGTTTAGCGATTTTTATCGAAAAAAAGTTGAAAATTGGGAAAGGTTTTTTTTTGGTGTTTGAAATTTCCAATTTAAAGCGATAATTAAAGGGTTTTAAATTGAGCATCATCTATTAAAAATCGCGCCTTTTTCGGCGCTTCCTGTAATTTTGGCGGCCGCAAAACGTTTTTAAGAAAAGAGCAGGGTGAGATGTGGGGTGCGACGTCATGAACTGGGATGTGTATGGTTGCGATTGCTGAGGAAAAAAATCAAATGACCTCGTTGTACACAGAAACAGCGTTTCCTTTTCTGCCTCAGTGTCACTAGGTCTCATGAGGGGATTAGGACCTGCGCTCTGCTGTGGTCCAACACGACTCAGCAGAAATTAGTCTATTTCTGCAAAGAGGAAACCTCTACATATTAGATGGGATCCTTCCAATTTTCTAGTTAGATTAGAGAATGAAAATTTTTATGTAGTTAGCTAGAGAATTTAAAGCAGCATCTACCGCTGTAAAATTCACGGCGGTGGGAGCAGAGGGGGGGCCCCAACGGGGAGCGGACACAGGAAACAGGATCCTATATATAAAGAACACCTGGATAAAGTTCACAAGATCTTTTAGTGTAGATCATTGTAGTGGAATATCTTTATTATTATCAGTTTGCTATTGATATATTTTCCTGGATATTGGGCAGCCTGAACTTATTATTGGATACCTCATCATTTCTAGTAACTGCAGGTCTCTTATGTATAGGGGCTAAACTCCATTTTATTATCAGTATACATTTCAGATATGTGTTTCATTGTAATTTTACATTACAACTCTGTGACTGTTGATATATCACCTTGCAAGTTAAATTATAATCAGCAATCTTGTTGTCAGCACAGGTCTGTTTGATGCCATTAATACGTGTATCATACGAAAACATATCAGTTACGTGTTTTTGAATTTTGAACACCCTGCATTGTTCATTGACCTGCATCCACTGTAAAATCTTAAAAACAGCTCAATTCTATATTTCACCAAGGATGATTTGAAAAGGTGGAACAAATACGTGTATAATACCAAAAAAATAACAGTTACGGTCTTTTTGACTTTGAACACCCGCATTGTTCATTGGCACAAGCAGCATCCACGTAAATCTTTAAAACAGCAATTCTACTATTCTACCACAGTGTGAATTTGATAAAGGTTGCAAATAAATAACGTTTATTATTACCAAAATAAACAGTTTTAAGTGTTTTTTCTGACTTTTGCACCACCGCATTGTTCTCTGACGAGCATCCACGTTAAATCTTTTTTAAAACAGCAATTCTATTTTCACTCAGGTGAATTGAAAGGTGCAAAAATACGTTTATTTATACAAAAACATAACAGTACGTGTTTTTTACTTTTGCACACCAGGTTTGTTCATTGAACGCAGCATCCACGTAAATCTTGAACAGCAATTCTATATTTCACCATTGGTGGTTGAATGGTGCAAAAATACGGATGTATCATAACGAAAAATAACAGTCTACGTGTTTTTTTGATCGCCCTTTTGCTACTACTACAGCATTGTTCATTGGACGCTGCATCCACGTAACTCTTTAAAACAGCAATTCTTTATTCAACCCACAGGTGATTTGAAAGGTGCAAAAGTAATACCGTGTATCATACGAAAAACATAACATTTACGTGTCTTTTTGACTTTTGCTACACCCAGCATTTGGTTCATTGACTGCAGAATCCACGTAATATCTTAAAACAGGCAAAATTCTATATTCCCATAGGTATAAGTTGAAAGGTGCATAAAATACTGTGTATCATACGAAATCATAACAGTTACGTGTGGTTTTTTGACTTTTGAACACCAGCATTGTTCATTGCGCAGCTTCTCAAGTATATCTAAAACGCAAGCAATTCTATATTCACCATAGGTGAACTTGAAAGGTGTGCAAAAAAATACAGTGTCATACGAAAATAACAGTTACGTGTTTTTTGACTTTGGCTCAACATGCAGTGTTCATTGACGTCAGCATCCTCGGTAAATCTTTAAAACAGCAATTCTATATTCACCACAGGTGAATTGAAGAGAGGTGCAAAAAATACCGTGTATCATACGAAAACAGAAAGTAAGTGTTCTTTGACTTTGCAACCCAAGCATTGTTCATTGACGCAGCATCACGTTAAATCTTAAAACACAGCCCCCAATTCTATATTCACCACAGGTGAATTGAAAGGTGCAAAAATACCGTTTATTATCCAAAAACTCATAACTGATTAAACGGTGTTTTTTGGACTTTTGCCCAGTCAAGATTTGTTGTTTCGGACAACCTTGCGTTAAATTTGAATCAGCAATTTTGTTTCTTGTTTTGATTAGTGGGATTTGAGAATAGCTGTGATTTGACGTCTTTTATTATGAGACTTTCAAAATCTATTTCCATACATTCCTTATCTAATTTTATATTTATGAACATGGAGCGATTATGCAGGTGGTAAGCGAGCAAAGAGGGGGGGTAGCATCAGATGGAGGTCAGAGGTCTTATACGAGAGAAGGTGATCCTTCCACAGTATTTTGTGCCGACAAAACGCATTTGCCCAGCGGATCGTCAGATGCAGGGACCTGTCAGGCCTGTAATCGACGTGGGTAGGGCCCTGTGGAATCTAAGTACACGTTACTTTGTCTGCCAAAATCTGTCTTTCGTGGTTAATGCAACCTGCCATCTAGCAGTCTTACTCCTCCCGTTCTCGCAGTCATCCGTCAACAAATGTATCATCAAGCATCATCAGCTTCCGTCAACATGAAGCAGCCCAAATGTCAACTCGTTGTTACCTTACCACTGTGTGATAATCCATGTTTTTGAAGACCTCTTTGATGACAAAATGCGGATTGGGGTCTGAAAGGCCATGTTAAAAGATACAAGAGGATGATTTTGTTTCTGCTCTGCACGACCAGTTTACTGATTGCCATCAGAGGAGGTCGAAGGAAGCCGGTCAATCGGCAAAAATCTCCGGCGCGGTCGGCAAACGCCTTGAAGCGCCTTGATTGTAGCCCGCAGCCTTCTGGATGCAGTAAAGTACTGGAACAGACCACAGTCACCTGTGTGATGATGATGATGATGAGATTGCGGATTCATACTGACGTTCTTAGTCCGCTGATGTTGTTCGCGGAGCGATTCATCTGTGACGAGGAGGAAGACGTTGGGGTAGGGTACAATACGGGTCCCGCTCAATAAAAAGGCGTTGGTGGGCGGGTCGCAGAAGTCCGCTGATATGATTCGCCTCAGCCACGGTCAGCGCAAAACACGCTCCTCGCTATCCTCGTCAAAAAGGTAGGACCTCTCAAGCCTGGGCCTTCTTTGACCAAGCTCCTCTGATTCACCTGCGATGTCATATGCCGCCTTTGCCGTTAAACGAATAAGTTAGAGCATGAACCTTAGTGGTTAACCTACCACCACACATGTATATTCCACTTGAGCGTATGCTTTGATGTTGCTAATGGAGGAACACTTGGACAAAATAGGGCCAGACCGACGAAGGGCCTACCTCTTCCTTGTCACACCGACTCTGTCCCGCCTCCTCCTCCTTTCTTTCAGACACCACCATAGCCGTTCCTCTGTAGCCCTCCAATGTACTCTCGAAGAGTCATGATCTAGGGGATCCGCTTACGACTTCAGGCTCCTCCGTGCGCAAGCACGAGTACCACACAAGCACCCACCAGAGACAATCCTAACCCTTTTCCTTCGCCAGTTTGGACGACTTCACAGCTCGGTACAGCGGCCTGTTCTAGCAGCATGCTTCTGTCTGCATGGTTTGGGAGCAGAAGAAATATCACACTTTAACCAAACCAATCCCAAAGCCATAAAGCCTGGAATGTCGACATTGCCGGCTTTTGGCCTTGGAAATGTTGCCATTTCCGTCTGGTGGATCACAGAAGGGTTCCAGACAAGGCATGGCCCGCGCCATTCCCCCAATTCCAGATGCCGAGAAGGCCATTTTCTTTGCCAGAAAAGACTCCCTGCCCTGCAGCACCACCGTTGTACATCTAAATTATCTAGCGCGGTTGCTGCACTGTGTCCGGAGAAAAGTCCCATCTCACCACCGACACACTCGGAATTGTAAGCATGGGCCAAAGGACGCTTATATCTCTGTGGACAGCTCACTGGGTGAGCTGGGTGGATTTATGGGGGTGAGGTGGCTCTCGGCTCGGGGCATGCTCTTCAAAACCGCAGGGTACTGGTGCAGGGCTCTTTCACCCAAGGTCCTCTGGTGATCACGTGACCAGAGACACCAGGCCGTGTTGAAATTTATCTGCCTTGGAGACCGTCCACAACCAGTGGTCAGGAGCTGTGGACGCTTCTAAGCACACAGAGAGCCGAGCGCTTGGCTGGGTGACCAAGAACTTGTGCAAGGCAAGGTGGTGTGCGAAATACAAGGGCGAAATCTGCTGGCCGCCCTTACGATGGTAGGCTGGAGCACATCCACAATTGCTGCACCATGTCTTGAACCCTTGTCGTTCCAGAAATTTCTTAAGAGCTACACGGGTCTGGGGCTGCCCGTGAAGATTGGATCGAGGTTCTGAGTTCGCACTTCACAGCCCTTGTTCGACCATGCTTCGTGGGCCCAGCTGGCTGCGTTCTGCAGATTCAGCTAGGCCTCCCCGTCAACTCTCATTGTTAGACGTGGCAACAACGCATGGAATTCACCATCCACAGATCAGCAGTTTGTAGGCAAGAAGCGCGAATGCCTTTTAGCAGTTTGAAAGTGACACATGGCAGGACAAGCAGTGGTGCGGACCTAGGGGTGTTGAACCAACCGAGAGTGGAGCGCAGGTGAGAGACGCTCTGCACACATCATCGCCAGTTTTGAAGAGAGACAGCCAACCAAAAAATGGTCAGTGCGGGGACAATGCCACCTTGTAAGCCATGTGCATTGTGGTGATCTTAGTTCTGGAACGATAGTTGGACCACTCTGAAGAAATAACAAACAGGTCCTGACTAGACGACGGAGGTAGCGAGACGGACAAAGATGCGGACACGTAGCCTTTATCTCGTCATAATCCCAAGGCCCGACTGTTGTCTCATTTTCATCGGTCTTCATTAGGCAAGTGGGTTCGGGGGGTCCAGAGCTAGTGCCATGGTGGCGAATCAGCTCTCAGGGTGGCAATGCATATCAGGCAAGTTCAGGGCTGTTGTTGAAGCTGTGCCGAGCAGCGGAAGGAGGAGGAGGAAGGTATCCTAGACCACCGATGTTACCGACGTCCCTGCCTTGGAAAGAGGTTGGCACGAAATTGTGGCGGAGCGAGGAAGATGAGGAAGAATCAGTTTGCGTAGTGGCCCGCGGGACCCAGAGGCTTGGGAAAAATCAAGGCTCCATCTCTCACATGAGTGCTTGGATGCTCACCATTTCCTCCAACATAGATACTCGCATTAAGGCCATCAAAATGATACAATCAGTTACTGAGGGTGACACCCTCATGGATCAAGGTACAAAACAAAACTCAAGCACTTTCCTTCCACCAACCCAATAGAGAGTAAATTGCAGGAATTGGATGACCTTGCTGATTGATCAACTGGAGGCATTGTTGAGTCTGCTTCACTTCCCACAAAAGTCACGGTTGGAACAACATCAGCGACGTGACCGCAGTAGAGTGCCAAGTAGGCGTATAGCGGCCCAGCAGCAGGCAATGTGGCGGACAAGCCTAATGGGTGACTCTGGAAATCTTTGTTTAACAACCTCACCAACGCATTGCAATGCAGGGCACACACTCCAACACACAGAGGATTCGCTTAAGGCATGGTGCACGACTATCTGCTCTCTATATAAAACGATGTTTTTGAATGTGTTCCGGTACCAATAGACTTTGGGGATACAAAGTGGAGGTATGGATCCGAGCTGGTGTCACGCATAGAGGTGTTGTCCTGCCCAGCAGCCAGCGTCATATCTGAGCGGACCTTCAGCACAGCTGGAGGTCATTACAGACAAACGCATCCGGCTTTCCACAGAAATGTGGATCGTTTGACTTTCATCAAGATGAATCAGCATGGATCTCTGATGATGTTGTGGCCCCAATTGCCAGAGTCACCGATTAGTTGCCAGGTCTACTTCACATTCCTTTTAAACAGAAATGGTCCTCTTGAAAACTTTTTTTTAAAATGATCATTTCTTACTGCAATTTTTATTCTCATGTCCTCTTTTATTCTCTTTTGCTGTGAAGAGACTGTAAAAGACAGCAAGGTTTCATGACAACACCGTATTCCATTTACTCACTTTATCTTAAGAAGTTTTCGCATTGTCAATGGTTTTGAGGTCATGTTGCTGTGAGATACAGCTATAATTATGGTCCTTTGGAACAGAAATGTGGCTTCTAAGTGGCATTTCTCCCTCACAATTTTTAATAGTGGCTGAGAAGTCATATTATAATTTTTTGGGGTCATGTAGCTGTGAGATACAGCAATAATCATGGTCCTTTGGAACAGAAATGTGGCTTCTAAGTGGCATTTCTCCCTCACAATTTAACAGTGCTGAGAAGTCAATTTTTAATTTTTTTGGGTCATGTAGCTGTGAGATACGCAATAATCATGGTCCTTTGAACAGAAATGTGCTTAATGCATTTCCCTCACAATTTTTAACAGTGGCGAATCATTTTATAATTTTGGGTCATCTGCTTTGAAATGCAGCAATACACAGGTCCATTATAAAAAAATTTGTTTCTAACAGACATTTGTTCTCACAATTGACCAAAGTGGCTCAGAGGTCATGCTTTGAATTTTTGGGGCATTTTGCTTGAAATGCAGCAATACTACAGGTCCTATTCTAAAAATGTTGTTTCTAACTAGACATTTGTTCTTCACAATTGTCAAAAGTGGCTCAGGGGTCATGTTTTGAATTTTTGGGGGCATTTTGCTGCGACATGCAGCTATACTACAGGCCTATTCTAAAAAATGTTGTTTCTAACAGACATTTGTTCTTCACAATTGTCCAAAGTGGCTCAAGGGTCATGCTTTGAATTTTTGGGGCATTTTGGCTGTGACATGCAGCTATACTACAGGTCCTATTCTAAAAAATGTTGTTTCTAACAGACATTTGTTCTTCACAATGTCCAAATAGGCTCAAGGGTCATGCTTTGAATTTTTGGGGGCATTTTGCTGTGACAGCAGCTAATACTACAGTCCTATTCTAAAAAATGTTTGTTAACAACATTTGTTCTTTCACATTGTCAAGAGTGGCTCAAGGGTGATGGTGCTGTCAAAAGAATAGGATAGGACACTGTTAATGGACTCATATTGCAAAATGACTTGTTTTTGCAGATCTTTAACATAGCTATCAATCCTGTATTGAGACAACCCATTTTAATACAATGAAAAAAGAGAAACAAAGACATGGTGGGATTCCATCCTATTTAAAAATGTGTTTTCTAGAATTAAACTACAAAAAAACTTGCATGACAAAATAGCTGTAAAAAATTCCCCTGAATTGTACAAGGGAGGTACAGGAAAACTTGACCAGATGTAGGTTATTCAGAGGACATGGAGTATGGAGCACGGACAGAGAACAAAGTACAGAGACAATTTCCTCCAGCACGTTGAGTAAAATGAGAAAAAAGAATGCCAAGCAAAAGGCACCTGGGTGTAACAGGAGCGTTAACCACCAGTATTTCCAAGTGAAGCTCAATTGGTCCGCACTCATACGGAGGGGCAAGCGCTACCCAGGTCTTGACTGTGTACTGAGGAAGGCTGGAGTTCTCACACTTCCGCTTCCGCACTCTGCCACAGCACGACAGTTAGATGTTGCGCGTCATCAGAGCATTTTAACCTGCGAGTTTAATAGATGACGACGCCAGCCTGGGCTCTCACCGCACCCACTGTAACGCCGTCCCTGGCATGCTGTGGCACAGGACAGTTCTAGTCAATGACCAGTTCAATCTAAAATGGTTGTTGAAAGACTCCTTTTCCGGCACTTTGTAAACTGGGGGTCAGACAGGTTTAAATGGCATACTGTGGGCCCAGGACAGGGACAGTAACATGTCCATTTCAACAAAATGGTGTTGAAAACTCCTTTTACTGGCACTTTTGTAAACTGAGGGTCAGACAGTTTTAATGTCATTCTGTGGAACAGGACCGATATAGTTAGGGGTGTCCAGTTCAACTTAAAATGGTGGTTGAAAGACACCTATAAGCGGCCCTTTTTAAATACTGGGGTCCATGCAGTTTTGGGGCTCATGCTGCGTTCCAGGACAGGGTATTTCAATGTCCAGTCAATAACATGATGTTCAAATCATACTGCCTTCAGGCACTTTTAATTTGTGGTGATGCAGGTTTTAAGGAGGTCATGCTGTGGTACAAGACAGGGATAGTGAATGGTCTGTGACTTTTTTCTGTGACTTTTATTACCTAAGTGTGTTGCCTAAGAAGTAGCACTATCCATTTGACTGTTGTGGGATGTTTAAATATCAGCTCATCCAGCCTTGTATTGGGTGAGTAATAATGAAGATGTTGTTTGCTCTCCCATAGACTTTAATGGTAATCCGCCATACTCGATGCACATTATCGAAAAACTCTTATCGATATAGCGGTCGACAAACGACTATCGCTCGATCTCGATTAGCCAACGCAATCGCTCAACACTATAGCGACACCCGCCGAGAAAGCCAACCTGCCCATGCGTAGGGCACTGGTGAATACCTGGACCTAACATTAATTTTGCACCCTGGCGTGGCTGTTACCACCGCTTGTGGTGGTCCAGCGGATCCACTACTCCAGCCGTTACACTAAAGATAGTGGGCGACATGTATGAATCTCGCCACGTCGGGGCACACCTAAACCGCCGTTTTCCGTCGAAATATAGCGCCTGAATTATGTCGCAAGGGGCGCGCACATACCCCCATAACTATGTTAAGTCCGCAGCGCCTCGCCAGTGTTTGGGGCGCAGTGCGGACATAGGCGCAGTGCGGCGCTGCTCCTTTGATTCGCCGCCCGAGGTAGTGTCACTCATAACCATAACATGTAACAGTCCCCGCCTAGTGCGCCTCGCCAGTGCGTGCGGCGCAGTGCGGGACATGGGCACCGTGCGCGCTGCGCCTAAGATTCTCCGACCAGGAGGTGCGCTCATACATGCGGGGAAAAGTCCGGCCCGCGCCTCGCCATTGTATGAGGTCGCATTGCTGGACATAGGCGCAGAAGGACTGCGCCGAGAAGGATGTCTCCGATTCAGAGACAGTCTGGAAAACAGCGAAGAATCATTCAAATCTGTCCGAGCGAAGAATGAATTAAAAAATCGCCTTTTCTAAAAGGCAGAAAACATTCTCAGAAAAGTGCGCAAACAACAAAAATAAAAAATAATAAAAAAAAAATCAATTTCCAAAAATCAGAACGGACGCAATATCAAGAATTTAGGATATTGGAAATTGCCGGAAAATACAGTAAATCAAATTCTGTAAGCGCTTCTCCATTGGTCGGCAGAAACCGTCCAATCAGAATCAGGAGAGCGGATCGGTCTAAGTTTCCTCGCATGTATCCTGTTCTTCTTCACTTCGCCGCCGCCGGAGCATTTAGACCAAAATAAACCAGGTCTGCTGTCGGAGCTGGGCGAGCGCTTGCAAAGCGCCAGCACATATCTGGTGACCCGCGATCGTACATGCTTCGGAGTTTTCGACGCGCCGCGTCCCGCCCTGGGACGCCTACCGAGCACCCACACCCGCGACCCATTGCCGACCCCCTTCATGCGTGCGCAGCTGAAATGAGGCAACCGCTGCGCCTAACACCGCATCCCTGGAGGCGCAGTATACGCCAGAAAACAGGCGAAAAGCCCGATCATACATGTCGCCCAGTGTTCTTACTTTGCAGGAGGGCTCATCTACATATTCTGGCATTGCCTGGGTTATGAGACTCTGTCAGCTGACGGCTTTCACGCAGAGAAACCTTAGCTCTATAGAGAAACATCTATTGGGTAAAGTCAAGAAATGCTTGTGTTGTGGATCACGGAAGAAAATCTAGTGTGCAGGTGCTTCATACAGCAGGCCTTCTAGAGTCACAACACCACTGTATTTAGTGCTTTTAGCAAAAACACATTACGTACTTTTTAAGGAAACTTTATAATGGTTTATTTTGTAAACCATTATAACGTTCATATATTCCATAGAGGAAATTGACCAGCAGTCCTATGTAAAACCATGAAAACCCACTGTCATATCATTACAAGTTCCTCCAAAGAAAAACTAAGCTCTACTACATTTCAGCCATGGAATATTAGCCAAATTGTTGACATGCCAGCCTTATATAACCCAGTCTTGCTGTTTTCTCATAAATTCTCACCATGCTGACATTGACATGCGAACTTCAGAAAGTCGGTAACTGATCATGATTAATATCTGACATATCAGACTCCATCTGCATACATAAGTAATAACTAAGCATTCCAAGAAATCATACATCATAAATCCTTTATAATTACAGTCACTAATCAACTCATTAATCAGCATCCCTGCAAAAATATAAGCTCCACTAATAAAGTACAGCATGAAAAATAGAATCTATAAAAAAAACATGGTTGTTACTCTAGTACATATTATATTTGTGGTACAAATCATTAAAAATTAGCAATATTAATCTGCATTCAAAATGACCAATTAAAAAGAAAAAAACCGTTTTAAATGTATGGGGCACCCATGCCCAAAGAGATATGAATGGCCTCCCATGCTGACTGTGCTGGTGGCCACATGCTCAATGATCCCCACTTCGATCCTCTTTGCTTTTCGGGGAATAATTAAATTGTTCACTGAAAAAAAAGTTGTTAAATTGCTTCCTCAAAATTACAAGTTTGGGACCAAGTCTTGAAAGTACCACAAATATACAGCAAAACTGAGAAGACTGCATCTGAGGCTTGACAGCAAGCAACTGCTCCAGACTCTATGGGGCAGTTATTGTCAGGGAACTATGGCTACCAGAAAGGGAAGGATCCTGCCTTCAAACCTTTAGGGAACAAAATTTACAGCGCAAAGGTAAAGAAGCCCAAATTTTAACTTACTGTGGACTACGCGGTCTGATAGCAGAGGGGGATGGAGTCCATTCATGGTAGTGGGAAACGGGGGATGAAATACATTTGGGTTTGCAAGAAAGGGGGTAGGAAAAAAACTGAAAAAATTAATCAAGTATCACTGCCCAGCAGCCTGCCTAAAGTGGCACAGACTAACAGTGGCGCTACAGGGACATAAAGATGTATATTTTGGGGTAAAAACAGTGCAAAGTACTTTAACATAGTAGTCAATAGCCTTTTAGGACCATGTAATAGTGAGTGGTGCAACAAAACCTTCAAGCCAAACTCAAAAAACAAGTTTTCTATGGGAAAATTTAAAAGTTACAGCCTTTTACCAGAAGCCAGAAAACATCTATCGTGCAGGTTTCTAATCTAAATTTAAATTTTTCCTCCAACATGAGAAAATACATGAAATTAAAATTGCATTTTCATAACATACCCCAACAAAAGGGGTTGTTCACTCATATTCGCCCTGTTTTCTTGGTTTAATTTTAAATTCGGGGGCCGGTTTATTGGCTTCTTCCAGGCTTGCAGTAAAAACCCGGTCTGAGATAGCAACCAGGCTGGCACCTATCAGGGGAGATCAAACAGTCTGAACTATAGGACCTGAGACAATGCCGCCTATAAAAAGGGGGGATATCTAGGAATAGATAGGACACTGTTAATGGACATATATTGCAGTGACTTGTTTTTGCAAGATCTTTAACATGAAAAACAATCCTTGTAGTGAGACAACCCTTTTAACAATCAAAATAAGGTTGAATAAAAAGAATACATGCAAACAGTTTTAAAGCATTACTCTACAACTTTTAATGTACGTACATGGGAAGCAGCACTATTTCTGCCCTTATTTCTGGCCTCTGCAGGCGTCATCTCTAATTTTCAGTTGTCTCTGAGCTAATGGGTGGAACTAACTGCTATGATGTCTCCCATACACATCAAATACACACACACACCTATAGCTCTATAGCCAGAGTTGGACTGGGTTGTTTAGGGCCCACAGGTGGAGTTGATTCTAGGGACCCACCAGTTGAACTGTTTTAGGGCCCATCGGCAGACTTTATTTAGGGGACCAAATATAGCAACTTAAATACCATACATGCCTTATATACCTGCATATTGCTTTTTTTCCTCTTTTTTATGCTTTTTGCTCTTCCAGAAATAAAGCGTTGAAAAACAACCCATGTCTACCAGCCAGGGCCCCCCGGGGGGGGTTTCCCTTATTCACCCGTGGGCCAGCCCGAGCCTTCAAGCACCCCTTAAAAGCAGCAGACAATAGAATAAAAGAGGGCTATTGATACCTTTATACCCCTCCGTGTTGCCAGTATCTGTTAAGATACAGAGAAAAGGTAACCCCACAGATATTGCAGCAGAGCACTAGGGTCTTTTAGATTATGCTTGCTCTATTTCCCATTCGTATATGGTTTATGTGCTTGGCACACAGGTGTGGTTTACTTTTTTCTGTCAAGCACATAAAACATATACAATTTTTTTTGCTATTTATTTATGTTTTTGTGGCCATTTAAGGCTTCCGTAGGATTCTGAATAGAAAAATACTGTTGCAGTAGGGGTCCCTAAAATTTTATATGTGTCTCACACTTCTAATTTTTTTCTAAAGCAAAGCACAAAATTTTTGTGAAGGGGCCTGATGGGGACACAACGTCCCTTACACCAACTGCGGGATGTTTTTTATAAGAGGAGAAGTTAGCTGCTTCCTTACTTGACGAGGTTACCAATAAACTAACATTTCCAGTATAGCTTATGAAAAAAAAAAAAAAAACTTTTGATGGTCTTGGTTTATCTGACATATTCTTCCTGTACTAATAAATACTTTATCACAGACACCTTATTGTGCACAATCTACAGGCATAGAATCAATGTCATGGATGGTCAGTGATGTAGGAGAGGGAAGGAGTTCTCACAGTCACTAGAAAGGTAAACCATTAAAGAGGTGACTTGAGGACACTGATTTAGGCTCGTGGAAATTAATATGGATTATAGTTGTCAAGATGTCAGATAGCTGCTTCCTTGAGTTACTTGAAGAGCACAGTCAAGTCTGTACAGTGTTTTCAACTTGTCCGAAAGTAATGCAAAAAGACAGCTATTAGGAAGCCAAGCAGTCCTGTGTGGAATTTCCTTTATGACCTATGTTAGATTTATTGCTATAACAGGAACATTGTGTTTTAAGAGGGCAGAGGGGAAATCTGAGATGCTAGAGAGGAGAAAATGCTTATTGTATACCCCAGCTATTTCCATGAACAAATAATAAATAAATAACCAATAGTGATTTGCTGCAGGCATAAGAAGGTTCAGCACTGTGTTTACAAGCTAAAAACCCCCAAGATAAAAAAAAAAATCTAATTTTGTTGGAATTTTTTTTTCTTTTCAACCTGCCCACATATAGTATATAGAAAAATCACAGAAAAATAGGACGTTATTTACTCAAAAACACACAAGGCAATACTTACACCGTAATGGCTGGACTAGAGACTAAACCCAGTAGGAGGCAACACAAGCCCTTGTGCTACTTGAGAAAAATAAACAGGTGCAGATAATTGCTGAGCAGTAGCTCACACACCCCTCCACTATGGGGACAATTAGATGAGAAAAAAATGCACATCGAATCGATACCTGTTCAACCAGTATGCAGAAAAGTCACAGTATAATACATGGGGAGATTGCACAAATGCAAAAATACCAATAAGACAACTACTCACAGCCTTCTATGTATGAGGGGGTGGTTGCTGGTATTATAATTGCATGTAGATAAGGCGATACAAAAGAGTGCCATTTATACAGATACGTGTAATGCACCATGCTGGGTTACAACCTATTAATGACGCCCATACTATTAGATAAAATTAATATTTTATATTTTTCTAGTATGTCTTTTTTTTGTTTTTTGCCCAAAAGTACTGGGGAGCAGATAGTGTCAGTATTTTGTGTTGGACACTTGAAATATGCTGGGCATGCCGACTAATAGAATAGTATGGACGTAGAATTTGTCAAATTTTACAAGCTATAACATACACAATACGGTGAGTATCACAATTAAGAAATGATTTGATATAATATATCTTAGATGCATCCATGTTGCTAAAGTTTGATTGATACCTTGGTTACAAACTGACAGATTTTACATTGGCTCCCTCCACAAAGAACCCTTTTTGTGGTAGCCACGTATTGCTTGGACACTGTGAAATACACTTAGCATTAGCAATAGTAGGACTTCGTTTGGGAACACATTTTATTCCCTTATCTACAATGCAGCCTAGCATAGTATCCTTTAAAATAGATTGTTAGTAGGTTCCACAGACTTACAATTTCTGCTAAACAACAAGGAATCTTGTGCGTTATTGAGAACCTTAGATTGCACCTTTCTGCTCTCTAAGTCTTTTATCAAGTTGTACTGTTTCATTATAGTAACCCTGATCTAAAGTGCAAGCCTTCCGTGTCCTAGTATATTCCCCAATGGTAATCTCAATAGTATGCCTAGAATGGCAACTCTTCACCCATAAAATGGTAATTCCTCTTTCGGCCTTACAATAAAGAGAAGTGGTCACCTTTTTAGATACAATTTCTAAATGTAATAGAGATCCAGGAATGGGATGGTTATTTTGTTTGTACTGTACTAGGGAAACAAGGATTACAACAATTAATGTATACAACAAAATCCTGTATGATGATTCCGGAAGAACAGGAGATCATTGATATAGCGCCCATACCAATGTATACAATGACCAAATGGATTGTTGAGGCAGAAGATAGTGTTATACTCTCACCACGACATAAAAAGAATAGCCACCGTGGGTGATGACGTGGCTCCAATGGGGGCACCTATTTGTCGCATTTAAAAAATGTCATAAAATTTGAAATCATTTTTCTTCAAAAGAAAATCCAGACTAAGCAAGATAAATTCTTTTAACTCTTTACTATAAGTTCTGTATTTATTAAGATTAAATGAGACCGCCATCCACGTCAAATCATGGAGGATACCAGAGTAGGGACTAGTAGCACCACAGCTATTTCTGGCATCACTAATGGGAGATTGCCTCCTTGTAAAGCAAGTACAACCCAGTAAAGCAGGCATCCTCAAACTGCGGCCCTCCAGCTGTTGGGAAACTACAACTCCCATCATGCATTTATATAATTCATAACATAAGGGAATGATGGGAGTTGTAGTTTCCCAACAACTGGAGGGCCTGCATTAAAGGGGTTTTGCCACAGAGTCACTTCATACCTGCTTTATCCAGCTTAAGCTTTCAGTGCGAGGGTGCGTGTGTGTTGTTTGAACTGCATGTCATATGTCTTAGCAAGCTGACATCACCATGCCTTTCCTCACAGTGTGCTAACTCTAATCAAACAAAGGTCAGTTTAGGTAATGAGAGACTACAATGTAGCTGAGTGGTTAGAGTTTCTGCCTTTCAACATATGGATTCTAGGTTTAAATCCCTGCAGGAACCAAATATGTGATTTTCTTTGTCTCAATGCACAGACCTTATTGGGGTTTCTTTTTTATTTATTTGCAATGTTTGACTAGTTACTAAGGAGAACATAGGACAGGAGTAGGATGACAGCAACTGGGGTTGAGTACCTGCTCAGCAGTGAGTGTGTGTGATTAATAAGCAGGGAATAGACTGACAGTAGCTGCATGAGAGGAGAGGTGATATCTGAGCATGTGCGGCCAGGACTGAGGAGCTCTCATCCCTGGTCCTGTCCCTTGGAGATGAGCTAAACACTATGGATCACTAAGGGAGCAGCTAACAAAAAAATGGTGCAGAATTTTTTATTATGTTGTTGAAAATGTTTATTATTTGATGTGCAAGCTTCCAAAATCTATTTTACTTTGTGGAAAAAAAAACCTTTACGGACCCTTTATACATATCAAGTAATCTTAGCTAAATCGAAATCTCTGAAAGGACGAGACACCAACCAGTAGACCTCTGTATCAGAGTACTTGCCTCAGCAGTACAGAGCAGGGTGCTGGCTCGGTCAGAGCCCATTGATTTCCAGTAGCTTCAGAGGGGATTATTTAACTGAATGGTTTATGCTTATCTTCATAAATAAGGCCTAGTGTTGATATTATGGAGATATTTCCTTTCTATGGTTACCAGGGTAATTCCAGGATCTAGAAGGTGCTTGAGAAAGTGGGCACAGGTGTGCGGATCTCTCTGCTCGGCAACTGGTAATTCCTCGCTATCCTGCTTGGACACGAGATACAAACGCATGTGAAAGGAAGGACCTGAATGCCTCTAAATCCCTGAGAATACCACTTTTTGTTCTATTATCCATGCTGGGATTAATACATGAAGTGTTTGGAAAGTTATGATTACACGGAATAAAAGAAATATATTTTACTGAAGAAGTGAATACATCGTTATGCGACCTATGCTATATTATGTTTCAGGACTGTTGATTAGACGCAAAGGGAAGCGTCTGTATAGGTCAAGATGGCTACTCATATAATGTTTTAGTGCCATATTAGAATTGAGAATTGCAGGATCTATGCAATAGTTATATTTTCCCTTTATACCAGCAGCAAAAAGAAAATTTTCCTTTAGCACACTAATCTCACACGAAACGTCCAGTCAGGCGCCGGCGGTGCCTCAGCCAGTGTAATTTATTTAAGAGGACAAATTTCAGAAGATCGAAAATCTTATTTCCACAAAATTATGTGTTAAAAAAACAAAGAATGGGAAATGATTAGCGATCGCTTGTGAAGTGGCCAAAGCTGAAGACGAGTCTCTGTAAGTGGAAGGAGAGATGAGTGGATAAGTGTACAGGAACAAAATGTAACGCTGGGACAACTGCTGTCAATGTAAGAGTCCACATCTCCTAATGAGCCTTTGTTCCTGGGTTCTAGTTTCCCTATTTGTTATGTAAAATAGAAGCGTCTGGGTTGCAGTTCCGTGTCCTTGCCCTTGTCTGGGATGGCTCCTTTAGCTGCCTATGTGTCTAATACTAGCAGAATTGTGTGTGTGGTTAAAACTTTAAACAATAGAAGTATATGAAAGGTGCTCAATTTGAATGGTGGTGCCACCGAATACTAAATAAGAAAGGTCCGGTTCTCATTACTATACTTACTCTGGGCTTCAACGTCAAAGACCTCGCTGTTCACTTGTTGTCACTGAGTACAGTGTCTATAATTTATTTTGGAGTATCCACTTTAAACTTCCTTCCCTCTTATCATATGCCAAGAAGACATACCCTGAAAGAAGCTGTGGGAGGGCGAAACACTGGGTCCGGCTACACCGGGTGGTGTTTGCACCATTGCTGATGGTTTTATCTGCGCTCTTCATTGCGGTCTAATAGTGAGTACGGAATAATAGTGTGTCCTTTTTGAAGTTTTTTTTTCCATTTTAGATAAAAGATAAGAAGGAAGGAAGTTTAAAGTAGACAATTCGAGACACTATATCCTCGCTGACAACGGGCAAGCAGACTGGTGTCTTTGGTGTAGAAGTCCGGAGTACAAACATTTGGTTTAAAATTTAGTTTGCTACTGGTCAGCCTTAGGTTTTCTGGGGAGTCTCTGCCGCTTATCTGTCTCGCCGATACTGCAGTTGTGCCTCAGTCTGCTTCAGTCTGCTGAGAGGTGTGGGCAGCTTGGGCAGCAGTCATGCACGTTGCCGCAGTAGACTTTCATTCATGTGAAGCATTATTTTCTGGAGTTTCTCGGTCTCAGATCATGAGACTTCTCAAATTCAGTACAGGTACAGTCTGTTCATGGTGAGTTCTGTTTTGAAATGAATATGTTGAGAATGGTAAGTTCTAGAGAGCTGAAGCCCGGTTTAAAACCATCTGACGCAGGCTCGGACTGGGCCACCGGGGCCGCACATCCGGTCCCTGAGCACCCGGACGCGTCCCGAGCGCCCACAGACCCGTCCGGGAGTTGGGGGACTGATCCCCCCGACTCCGGGGCTGCGCGGTGTCAGCAGAGCACAGCGCAACTAGCACTGCGCTCCGCTGATCTGCCTGGCAGGCTGAAGGTGTTAGGCCCTCAGCCTGCCGGGCGCCTGCCGGGCCCAAACTGCTGATGTAGGCGGCGGGGGTGACGTCACTTCACCGCGCCGCCTATGCAGGGCGGCAGTTTGGAGCCGGCGGGGAGCTCGGAGCGGCCGGGACCTGCCAGCAGCGGGAGCCGGAGCCAGGGAAGTGGCTGGTTGTTGATTGTTGTTTTGTTTTTTTAACTACAGGTGGTCCCAGGCTACAAGGGGGGGGGGGGGTCTCTGACTACAAGGGGGGGCCCCTGACTACAGGGGTCCCTGGTTACAGGGGGTCCCTGGCTACAAGGGGGGGCTCCTGATACAGGGGGTCCCTGGCTACAAGGGGGGGCTCTGACTACGGGGGGTCCCTGGCTACAAGGGGGGGCCCTGACTACAGGGGGTTTCCGGGCTACAAGGGGGGGCTCGGGCTACAGGGGGCCTGGCAACAAGGGGGCCCTGACTACAGGGGGTCCCTGGCTACAAGGGGGGGGCTCTGACTACAGGGGGTTCTCTGCTACAAGGGGGTCCTTGGCTACAAGGGGGTCCCTGACTACAGGGGGTCCCTGGCTACAAGGGGGGGGGCCCTGGCTACAAGGGGGGGCTCTGACTACAGGGGGGCCCTGGCTACAAGGGGTCCCTGGCTACAAGGGGGTCCCTGACTACAAGGGGGCCCTGGCTACAAGGGGTCCCTGGCTACAAGGGGTCCCTGACTACAGGGGGTCCCTGGCTACAAGGGGGGGCACTGCCTACAAGGGGTCCCTGCCAACAAGGGGTCCCTGGCTACAAGGGGGTCCCTGGTTTAAAGGGGGGGCTTACTACTGGGGGTCCCTGGCTACCCGGGGGTCCCTGGCTACCCGGGGGGGCTCGGACTACAGGGGGTCCCTGGCTACAAGGGGGCCCCCTGATACGGGGGGGCCCTGGATTCAAGGGGGTCCCTGGCTACAGGGGCACTGGCTACAAGGGGGTCCCTGACTACAGGCGGTCCCTGGCTACAAGGGGGGGCCCTGGCTACAAGGGAGGGCTCTGACTACAGGGGGGTCCTTGGCTACAAGGGGGTCCCTGACTACAAGGGGGTCCCTGACTACAGGGGGGGCCCTGGCTACAAGGGGGGGCCCTGGCTACAAGGGGGTCCCTGGCTACAAGGGGGTCCCTGGCTACAGGGGGTCCCTGACTACATGGGGTCCCTGGCTACAAAGGGGGTCCCTGGCTACAAGGGGGGGCTCTGACTACAAGGGGGGGCTCTGACTACAAGGGGTCCCTGGCTACAAGGGTGGGCCCTGACTACAGGGGGTCCCTGGCTACAAGGGGGGTCCCTGGCTACAAGGGGTCCCTGGCTACAAGGGGGGTCCCTGACTACAGGGGGTCTCGGGCTACAAGGGGGGCCCCTGGCTACAAAGGGGTCCCTGGCTACATGGGGGGTCCCTGCTACAGGGGGTCCCTGGCTAC
This sequence comes from Phyllomedusa bahiana, assembly GCA_025379985.1. NCBI lineage: Eukaryota > Metazoa > Chordata > Amphibia > Anura > Hylidae > Phyllomedusa > Phyllomedusa bahiana. The sequence goes on along the minus strand of JAODAL010003951.1, from coordinate 139,928 downwards.
AAGGGGGCCCTGACTACAGGGGGTCCTTGACTACAGGGGGTCCCTGGCTACGAGGGGGGTCCCCTGGCTACAAGGGGGGTCCCTGATTACAGGGGGGCCCTGACTACAGGGGGTTCCTGGCTACAAGGGGGGACTCTGACTACAGGGGGTCCCTGGCTACAGGGGGTCCCTGGCTAAAGGGGGTCCCTGGCTAAAAAGGGGTCCCTGGCTACAAGGGGGGCTCTGACTACAAGCGGTCCCCCCCCCCCCCCCCCCCCCCCCCCCCTGGCTACAAGGGTGGGCCCTGACTGCCTACAGGGGGCTCTGGCTGCAAAAGGGGCCCTGACTACCTACAGGGGTCCCTGGCTACCTAAAAGGGGTCCCTGGCTACCTAAAAGGGGTCCCTGGCTACAAGGGGGGCCCCTGGCTACAAGGGGTCCCTGGCTACAAGGGGGCCCTGGCTACAAGGGGGGGCCCTGGCTACAAGGGGGGCCCTGGCTACAAAAGGGGCACTGGCTACCTACAGGGGGCCCCTGGCTACCTAAAGGGGGCCCAGACTACCTACAGGGAGGCCCTGACTACAAGGGGGGCCCTGACTACAAGGGGGGCCCTGACTACCTAAAGGGACGCCTTGACTACCTACAGGGGGGCCCTGACTACAAAGGGTGCCCTGGCTACCTAAATACTAAAGGGGCCCTGACTACCTACACAGTAGCTAAAGGGGGGGGGGGGCGGGACTTCCTGCACACTAGCTAAAGGAGACCCCTAACTGCCTGCAAACTACCTAAAGGAGGTCTTAACTGCCTGTATACTACTTCATGGGAAGCCCTAACTGCCTGTATACTACTTAAAGGGGGTCCCTAAAATGCTTGCAGCCTATATAAAGGGGACCCTAACTACCTACACTTACCTAATGGGAGAAACCACCTACCTACAGACTGGGGCCTTGCCTATTTGCCTACCTACCTAGAGTCTTGACTACCAAACCCGTAATATAATTGAGAGGGCAGCAGCCCATAGTTGAGCATTATTTCCATAGGGTTTGTCCTTTCCCCACCTTCCAACCCCTTAGGATACTAGACCTCTAAGTTATGCTGTACCCGCTCTCCCACCCCTGGAAGTTTGTACAGAGGTGGAATAGATAAGAGGTGCTGGAAAATTGCGGATTCTAAGATATTTGTGTGCAATTTCTGCAGGGATGAGTTGTGGCCGGGACAAGTCATCATGGCGGTATGGAACGGATGCAGAGGAAAAGGGAATAAGAATGACTCATGAAAGAAGAGAACGACTCCTCATATAGGACGTCTCCGGTGAGTCCCTGATTTCAGGGGTTATTTTACTTCTGTATTGGATCAGTGCTGTAGTCACTGTAATGTGATGGGGCCTGAGCTGGTGTCTGACTCTATGTGGCTCTATATGGCGGTGTTGTAGGTTATTTCCTGAGCTGGTGTCTGACCTCTATGTGGTCTCTATATGGTAGTGTTGTAGGTTAAACTGAGCTGGTGTTTCTGACTCTATTGGTCTCTATATGGTGGGTTGTAGGTTATACCTGAGCTGGGGTTGGAGCTCTATGTGGTGGTGTTGTAGGGATAAGCCAAAGGTACATGTGTCCCTGAGTGACCCTGTGATAGGAGTTACACCCTTTTACTTTCTTGCTGGTGTTTATTTTAGGAGGGGTGAGGTGTGTGACCAAGGGAAACGTGGAGGGGATAATTGTATGTGGGTGGAGGGGGGTATTGTATGTGGGTGGAGAGGGATATTGTATGTGGGTGTAGGGGGGGATATTGTATGTGGGCCGGTGGGGGATATTGTATGTGGGTGGAGGGGATATTTTATGTGGGTGGAGGGGGATATTGTATGGGGGTGGAGGGGGTATTGTATGCGGGTGGAGGGAATATTGTATGTGGGTGGGGGGGATATTGTATGTGGGTGGAGGGGATATTGTATGTGGGTGGAGGGGGATATTGTATGTGGGTGGAGGGGGATATTGTATGTGGGTGGAGGGGATATTGTATGTGGGTGGAGGGGATATTGTATGTGTGTGGAGGGGATATTGTATGTGGGTGGAGGGGATATTGTATTTGGGTGGAGGGGATATTGTATGTGGGTGGAGGAGGATATTGTAATGTGGGGGGAGGGGATATTGTATGTGGGTGGAGGGGGAATATTGTATGGGGTGGGGAGGATATTGTATGTGGGTGGAGGGGATTTTGTGGGTGGAGGGAGATATTGTATGTGGGTGGAGGGGGATATGGATGGAGCTACTTAGCCCTGTGTCTATGACATGTTAGACTGACATATGTGTGACTCTCTTGCTATTGTACTACACAATACAGTTCTGTTTTTCACACTGTATTATGTGGTAAAATGGGCGCGATTATGTCCGAGAGGCCGGTAATATTTTCATGTACAGTAGGGTGGGCCCCCCAAGATCAACTCCCCTGTGGGCCCCAGACCCCCCAGTCCGACACTGTTCTGACGTGTCTAAATTTTGTTCCTCTTCCACATACTTTTTGTTTTGTACATATACTTGTATATGACTTCTCATTCTCTTGTAGGCTGGCGCGTGATGGGGGCTGGTCTGCTGTCAGGTAATGATAGTTTAAAGGAAACCTATCACATTGAACATGCTATCTGATTTGCCAACAGTATGTCTTAGACTATGTTCACATGGCTTTTTTGGGGGCGCATTTCAATGCGTATTGAGTTTAATACGCGGCAAAATGCGCCCCCGCAATTAGGGTAATCCATAGCTCTCATAGAGAACTATAGATTACGCCTCCTCCCCCGCGCGTACAATAGAATCGTTTTGTATGCACGGGGAGATAAGTGACATGAGTAATGCATGTCTAAGGGGCCGGCGGGGTCCCCCCTCCCTCCCCCCCGCTCTTCGGGAATACGCACTGATCAGCGCAAGCTCCCAAAACACACGATGTATTGCAGCGCGTACTGTACACGCCGCAATACATTGTGTGAACATAACCTTAGAGCAGAGGTGTGCAGACTGATATCTAGTTTTGTGGGGAGATACTCTGTAGCACTGAATTCATTTACATTTCAGCTTATTTTTTGTCAAGGAGTCCAGTGAGCAGTCTTATCAGTGATTGACAGACTTTCTTATTGGAGTGTGCATACAGAGAAAACTGTCGGTCACTGATAAGAACGCCCACTGGACTCCTTAACCAAAAACAATCAGAAATGTAAATGAATGAATTCCAAGTCCTACTGAATCTTTCCCCACAAAACTATATGTCACTCTATAACATCCTGCTGGCAGATCTTACAGGTTCTGTGTGATGGGCTCCCTTTAAGTGAAGAATTTCTACCAATTATTATACCGATTCCCTCTAGTTTGTTCCTTTTAATTTCAATACACCCATGCCAGTTTTAGAATATCCTAATGCAATGAAGGGTAAATAATCGGCCCAAAAGGACTGGAAACATCCGGGATGTTCTTTTTTTTTTCTGATCATTGAACGTTAAATGACAACCAAAGTCCTCATCATCAGGAATAGGGTTTTCTCCTTTAAGTCCATTTTATGCACCAAATACATTTAAAAAAACACAGCTATAGTGTCCTAATGTTTTCAGTGAGAATACACAATGTGAATTGTGGCCTGTATTTCTATTGACACTGGTACCGAAACTGCATTGTGTGAAAAAAATAAAAGCATGTCCCTTATTTACACGTTTTCTGCAGATGTTCATCACGAAAAATATGACTGAAGCTAGGACGTGGAGTAAAATGAGTTAGAAGAAAAATAAATAAATGGCAGAAATCTTTGGGCGTCTACCATGTATTACACAGTGGATTTTTCCATAGGGAAAGTAAACTGTGGGAATCTAGCCTAACGGCATGTCACATAGGACATATGCACTGCAGATTTTTTACAGCGGATTTTTCATGCAGAAATCATCAGAGTATTCCAGCGGCAGCAAAGTGAATGAGGTTTTCAGGAATTCCATCCATCCTCTGCAGAAAAAAATCATCTTGAAATCTGTGCAGACATTAACTTGCGGTGCAGATTTTAACACCTTAAGGACCTTGCGTTTCTTTTTTGTTGACACGTTCGTTTTTCCCTCCTCGCCTTCCCGGCCGTAACTTTTTTATTTTTCCACCTACATAGCCCTAGAGGGCTTTTATTTTGCGGGACAAGATGTGCTTTCTAATGGTGTTAGTCACTGGACTATGGAATATACAGGGAAACCTCAAAAAAATTCCAAGTGGGACAAATTGTGGAAAAAAAAACGTATTTGCGCCATGTTTGCGGGTGTTTTACTTTTACGGCGTTCAATCTTCGGTAAGTATAATGTGTTATCTGTATTCTACAGGTGGATACGCATCCGAAAATACCAAACATGTACAGTTTCTGTTATATTTTGGTACCGTAAAAAATTCCAAACATTTTCTATTTTTGAAATTTGCGCCATTTTGTGCGACCAATAACACCTACGAACGTCAGTGAGGCTGCATTTTTTGCGGGCTGAAGTGTACTTTTTAATGCTAGCAGTTTGGAATGCATGCAACTTTTTTATCACTTTTACTCCAATTATTAAAAAACTGCAATTTTGGCGTTTGGAATTTTTTTTCTTCTACGGTGTTCACCCTTACAGGATAAATTATGTTATATTTTTATAGATCGGACTTTTTCGGACGCGGCGATGTCCCAAATGTGTAACTTTTTTATTATTTTATTTTTTTTTTTGTTAAAATGGCGAACGGGGGTGATTCCTTTTTTTACACTTTAAAACTTTATATATATATATTTTTTTTTACTTTAACATTAAGTCCCCCTATGGCGCTCCACCACTAGGGGGCGGGATCGTTAATACAGCCTAATGCATTGCATAGACCCAATTTCATTAGGGTGAACCAAGATGGCGGTTTCCCACTTCCTGCCTGGAGCGAAGTGGGTAAATTAAAACATGGCAGCGATGGAGGGACTTTAGCAATCTCACTGCCTATGTCCCGATCGGAGCGAGGAAAAGGTGTGCGGCACCATTTTTAATTAATTTAACCTTTAACCCCCGGGTGTTAGCGCAATTAGCCGCTAACACCCGGCCGCTGTGTGGCAGGATCACGGAGCGATCCCCCTGCACAGCTCCTTAGCGACCCTAGGGCGTACTCATACGTCCAGGGACGTTAAGGGGTTAAATCCATGGTTGGTCATTTTTGCTGTGGATATATTGCCGTTTTATTGTAGATTTTCCCCATTGACTTTGTATCCACTAAATTTACAATTGTGGATTTTAAATACATTGATATTTTTTAAATTTATGTTAGCACAATCTGCTATAAAATCCAAAGTGGCAAATCTGCAGGAAATCCATGAGATTTGGTGGTCCACTGAAAAAGCCAGTATGGTAAAACTAATTGGGTGCCATCTGGATTTTCCCCAAAGAGTTTATTATCTGATGTGCTTTTAACAAGTTTTATCTTGTGAGTGTGACAATAAAAGATGGGGAAATGCTTTTAAGCCTGGTTCCTCAAAGATCTCTGTGTTCTCTGTCCTAATATTCTCTGCATGTGGCTGCTGAGGAGGGCTCTGCATTTAGTACAGGCTTCCATGGAAAGCTATATGTAAGGGGCAATGTGAAGTTCAGGCACCCCTATGAGGGGTGCGGCAATGCATTTGAGAGCATGGAGCATTTCCTGCTTCATTGACTCTACAATATAGAGGTTTACAAAAGGGTGGGTGCTTCCTTCGGTTGGCGAGCCTCTCCCATGCTCATTGGTTTTATGGAGTGTTCAAAAACCCAGGTAACAAGGACCTGTGCACTTTATTCATAGTCAACACAGTGGTTAGATATCACACGTGGTGCGCATGGAGTCTAGTATCGACACGTCAGAAAATCCTTCCAGTGGAGGAGGTAAGTAGGCACATCTTGGATGACCTGGTGAAGGCATGCTCGGTGTAGTTTAGGAGGTTGGGGGATTCTAGGGCAGCCACGCTTTGGAGGTGAATAGCAAAGAAACAGCTCACCTTCTAGCGTTCAGTTGTAAGTGAGTGTGGATGAATGCAGGGGCGTAACTACTGGGATAGCAGGGGTAGCAGTTGCTACGGGGCCCCTGCGCTTAGGGGGGCCCCAGGGTAGCTGCTACCGCGTCCGTACCCCGGTAATGCCGCTCCTGGGCCGGCCGGCAGTGAACTTAAACAGTTCACTGGGGCGGGGGAGCTGGGGGGGCCCGGCGCATACACCCTCTGAACGCCCGGGCCCCCCGGCCCGAGCGTTCAGAGGCAGCGCTGGCTGGAGTTTAGCAGTACAAAAGCGCCGATCGCTCCCCTCTGCTACTTCCCCTGCCGGCGCTCTGTGGTCACGTGGGCGCGTGCGGTGACGTCACATCACCGCGCCGCCCGCGCTGAGCGCAGAGGCTGCAGGGAGCGCAAGAGAGCGGAGCGAGTGGCGCATCGGGGGAGCATGGACCGAGGTAAGTAAGGGATTTTCTTTTTACCTGCCCCGGGCCTGCTGCCTATAAAAGCCCCCTATATTGCCTGCCTGCCTATACAGCCCCTATTTTGCCTGCCTGCCCTATACAGCCTTTTATATGCCTGCCTGCCTGCCTATACAGCCCCCTATAGCCTGCCTGCCTATACAGCCCCCTATATGCCTGCCTATACAGCCCCCTATATGCCTGCCTGCCTATACAGCCCTATATGCCTCCCCTGTCTATACAGCCCCCTATATGCCTGCCTGCCTATACACCCCCCTATATGCCTGCCTGCCTAAAACAGCCCCCTATATGCCTGCCTGCCTATACAGACCCCTATATGCCTGCCTATACAGCCCCCATATGCCTGTCTATACACCCCCACATGCCTGCCATATACCCCCACAAGCCTGCCTGTCTACTTATATGGGGACCCTTTAGCTACCTAAACCCTACCTATATGGCCCCTATAGCCCACCTAACCCCTGTCTACCTGTATGGCTCCCTATAGCTACCAAAAACCCCTGCCTGCCTATATGGCCACTCTATTGGCTAACTAAACCTTGCCTTTTTGGGGCCCATATATCTATCTAAGCCCTCCCTGCCTAAATGGACCCTTATAGCCAGGGGGGCAGGTGCTGGAAAAAGTCAGGATTCAAAGATATTTGTGTCTAAATCTGCAGGGACAAGTGGCCGGGAAGAGTCATTATGAAGGTCTGGACCGGATGCAGAACAAAAGATAAAGTCAACGACTGGTCAGAGAAACGTCACCTGTGAGTCACAAGATGTAACTGCACTGTAATCACTTATATGTCTGCAGAGTCTGTGTACATGTACTATATGTCACTGTTTGGAGGTAAAATACAGTCTGCAGAGCCTGTGTACACTGGTGTCTACCACTATATGTCACTGTATGGTGGTTATATACAGTCTGCAGAGCCTTATAACACCAAAAAAAACCAGACCTTGGGAGTATAATAGGTTCAGAGCAACGCTGAACCCACCACATAATGCACCCCTCTCAAAATAACATGTGAAGACCGAAGCAAAAACTGAGAGTCACGGGTATAAATAAAAAAAATATACCTTTATTGATTACAACAATTAAAAACAGTCGTATAAGTAAATTAAGTGTCCGTAAGATTCCAAGATAGAAATGGGTGGCCAGGGTGAATATGCAGGCAATAGAGATAGAATATTGGGCATAATAAGTTAATTACTAAGCAATAGATCATATTCCCCAAAGGGGGGTGGAAGTCTGCAGAGCCCGTGTACACTGGTATAACCACTATATGGTAACTATATTATTATATATTATAATTATTAGACAGTATTGGGCTTTGTGTACTGATCAGTAATAGTGTAGGGGTATTATTCAGTCACTATGTGGTAGTAATTTGTGGTCATGTTCTGGCGGTATAATCAGGTCCTTATGTAGTAGCGTTTTGGTAATGTGGTTCTTAGTATGTGGGATTTGATTGGTAGCAGTATGGTGGTAAGATGTATGGTGAGGTATTTGCCCCTTGTATTATCTACAGTATCTAACAGCATGTCCTGGTACATGGTCGTTGTCAGGGAGGTGGGCGAGGGAGGGGGGGGGCCCCATCCAAAAGTTTGCTGTGGGGCCCTGGCTTCTCTAGTTACGCCCCTGGATGAACGCCTTACTCCCCGCAAGGTTAAGGCTGCAAATCCTCTTTCAGTAACAAAACATCAGAATACGAGCCAGCTCCGGAGTATTGTATAGGCAAATGGATCACAGGGCTTCTTTTGTAAAAACTTGAATCTTTATTATTTCTTGTTTTCATCCATAAAAAAAACTCCTTACATAAGGAAACAGCACAAACAGGCGAGAGACCTTCAGTGCAGGCTGGTCAGTGAGTTAACAGACCAATGCGTTTCGGGTCATGTGACCCTTACTCATTGTACAGTTGATTCATACGTTAGCCCTATTTAAATGAAATGAATTTATGAAGTATATTCTAAAATAATGAAAATCTTATTGATACTATAAATATAAGATAAATAATAATACAATATTAAAAATTACAAAACATACATTAGCTCACATTAGTAAAGATATTGGATATCCTGTCTCGTATTAAGCCCCTTCGGGACTCTGGTGTCTAAATGGAAAATCCACCATGCCTCTCTGCTTAATAACTTTCTTTGTAAGTCACCTCCCCTCTCTGGACTCAGAATACGTTCTATACCTATAACAGATAGTGATGTAGGTTACCTCCATGTTCCTCTGCGAAATGTCTAGAAACCGCTGAAGATTTGAAAGATCTATTTTATTGGCATCAGATAAATGGCGGCGTATACGTGTTTTCAATGGACCGTTAGTGCAGCCTACACATTGTACTCTGCACGCAGTGCAATTGATCAAGTATACAACGTACTTAGTGTTACAATTTAAAAATGTTTTGATTTTAAAAGATTTGTTGTTACTGTAGGAGGTAAAGATGGCAGTTTTATTAACATATTTGCATGTGGTGCAGATTCTATGTCCACATCCAAAAAAACCTACACTATTTAGCCAGTTCGGAGTGGTTCCTTCATTGGCAATGAATAGACTGGGTGAAACTTGAGATCCTATGGTGTGGGCCCGACGTGGTACAAATCTAATTCTTACGGGTGTCCCTGCGACCCCCGTGTTGGGTCGCAGGCACACCCTCACTGCCGCAGCGTCCCCAGCTGCGGCCGGCGCCGGGCTGCGGACACCCCGGCAGCTCTCTGTCCCACTTACCTCGCCACGCTCCTGTTTCCGTCCCTGCGCCGTCCCACATTGCCATGGACTTCATCACCGATCTGCCTCCCTCTGACGGTAATACGGTTATCTGGGTGGTCACTGACCGTTTTTCGAAAATGGCGCACTTCGTTCCCCTGCCTGGTCTACCTTCTGCTCCTCGATTCGCCGATCTATTTTATAAACATATCTTCCGTCTGCATGGACTTCCCCTCCATATTGTCTCGGATCGGGGAGTTCAATTCGTCTCAAGGTTTTGGCGAGGCCTCTGTTCTCTCCTACAAGTGGAACTGGATTTCTCTTCCGCATACCACCCACAATCAAACGGGCAAGTGGAGAGAGTGAACCAAGTCTTGGGTACCTATCTCCGCCACTTCGTATCCGCAAGACAAGATGATTGGTCCGGTCTATTGCCATGGGCACAGTTTTCATATAATTCCCTGGACTCTGATACCGCTGGGGCGTCCCCCTTCTTCATCGTCTTCGGTCGGCATCCCCGCCCACCCCTTCCGCTGCCCTCTGCCTCCTCCGATGTCCCTGCGGTGGATAGTCTGGTCCGCGACCTATCTGCCGTTTGGAAGGAGATGCGCCAATCTCTGCTCCAGGCCTCGGCTCGTATGAAGGTCCAAGCGGACAAGAAAAGAAGACCCCCTCCTACCTTTTTCCCAGGGGATAAGGTTTGGCTGTCTGCCAGGTATGTCCGCTTTAAAATCCCCAGCTACAAGCTGGGTCCCCGGTTTTTAGGGCCCTTTGAAATTCTCAGGGCATCAATCCGGTGGCCTACAAGCTCCGGCTCCCTCCAACTATGCGCATCCCAAACTCCTTCCATGTCTCCCTACTGAAACCGGTCATCCATAACCTGTTCTCTCGGTCTGTGGTCCCCCTGTCTCCCGTAGCTGACTCCACCAATGTTTTTGCCGTCAAAGAAATTTTGGCCATGAAGACAGTGCGGGGGAGTCGATTTTTTGTGGTCGACTGGAAGGGGTGTGGGCCGGAGGAATGGTCGTGGGCGCCTGAGGAGAGCATCCTGGATTGGGGTCTCTTGTCTAGGTTTATGCGGGCCAGAAAGAGGGGGAGGCCAAAGAGGGGGGGGGTACTGTTACGGGTGACCCTGCGACTTGGGCTGCGGACAACCCGGCAGCTCTGTGTCCCACTTACCTCGCCACGCTCCTGTTTCCGTCCCGGCGCGCGCTCCTGCTGCTGGACGGGTGCGCGCGCGCCCCCTAGTGCACGTGCGCGGCACTACAGGAAAATTTAAAGGGACAGTGCGCCGGTGATTGGTCTCACCGGGCGCTGACCCTATTTAAGCTCTGCCCCTTCCTTAGCACCTTGCCGAATCGATAGTGCCCTGTGCCTAGAGAGGAAGCGTTCCTGAGTGTCTTGTTCGTCTACTGTGTACCGAACCTTCTGCCTCCGTCCCTTGACCATGAACCATTGCCGCCTGTCCAGACCTTCTGCCTGTCCCCGACTACGAACCACTGCCACCTGCACTGACCTTCTGCCTATCCCCGAGTACGAGCCTGCTTCACGATTCTGTATCGCGTAACACCTCGGCTGCCACCGCAAGCAAGTCACGTCAAGGGTAGCGACCTGGTAGCAATCCGCCGCAGCAAGTCCATCCCTCTTTGCAGCGGGCTCTGGTGAAAACCGGACCTACTTAGACTCCGCTCCCTGGCGTGTCTTACACCATTGCTTGTGGTGGGTCAGAGGATCCACTACCATATCCGTTACACTAATATTATTTTGTAATGCTTTTTTTACCGCCTGATTGACCAAAAGTAAAGGTAGGTGATTTTTAATTATTTCCACTATTTTATCATACTGTTTGCTATAGTTGGTAGAAAAAGTTATAATTCCCTGGCTGATATTTTTGTTTTTATGATTTTTCTTAAAAAAAAGACTTGATCTCTCCAAAGTACTCACTTTATTCAAGGCTTGATTTAACGTTTTATGTGTATAGCCTCTGTCTCGTAATTTGTTACATACCACCTTCTGCTGTAAATTGAACTCATCTACCCGGGTACAGTTTCGCTTGATTCTGGTCAGTTCCCCTGCTGGAATATTTTTCAATACATGAGCAGGGTGACAGGAATCTGCTCTCAAAATGGTATTCCTATGCATAGGTTTTACAAATGGTTTGACTTCTATTTTATTATTCCTACTCACCATTAATCTGACATCTAAATAGTTGATGGAATCTTCATTATGCTCAAAAGTAAAACGTAACCCAGGTGATTATGATTGATGTACTCTACAAAATTATTTATTAAATGTGTCTCTCCTATCCAAATGAAGATCAGATCATCAATGTATCTTGAATACCATTTAATACACTGTGTAAAAGGATGATCTGAATGAAAAAGGAACCTTTCCTCCCATGCTCCCATATATATGTTTGCCAGGAAAGGCGAAAAACGCCCGCCCATGGCCACTCCTGATGTTTGTCTGAAAAATTGTTTGTTGAACATGAAAAAATTATGGGTGAGTAAGTATTCCACCGCTAGAACAATAAATTCTTGTTTGGCTTCTGAGAAAATGTTATACCTATGGAGAAAGTCTCGCAAGATCGGGAGGGCCTGGTCATGCGGGATGCATTTGTATAACCCCACCACATCACATGACAGGCAGGACCCCCCGGCCGGCCAAGACTCACCCTCCAAAGTATAAACAAGCTTTGGAGGGGTATGACTTCTGGAGTAATCTGATCTGTCGAACTCCATCTCCCTGGGGGTGGGCTGTTTTTCTGTTCACGTAGCTTTTTGTTTTCTTTTTGAAATAAAGGAAGGAAGACAGAGAAACTGAACCAGATTCTTCAGGAGGAAAAGTCTGGTTTAGTGGTTTGTTTAGATGATGTATATTTTTGTGCATATATTTGTATATATTTAAAAAAGAAAAAAAATTCAAAAAAAGGGTGGGAGGAGGAGGTTAGTGAAAGATAGGTTGGGAGGAGGGAAGAAGGTGGGAGGTAAAGGAAAGAGTTTTGAACCTGCCCAGATCGGACTATAGAAATAGAACATAGACTGAACTTTGGTCTTTGAGTCCAGAACTCTGACGGAATGGAATTTCCAGAATAAATCTAAGATCCAAAAGGTGGTGGGAAAAAAAAGATAATAATTCTGTATGTATATAGACAATCTATTGTAATTTATGTAAGTATGTAAAAAGTGTATATAATAGGGAAAATAGTCGGTGGGCCAGTAAGGGGAATAATCCAGGGGGAATGAGAGATTGTGGAGTGTGGAGGTTCATATCTGGACCAGCGAAGAACTCATGTAATATAATGTATATAGTTATTGTATATGGTTTTTAATGCCATAACACTCAACAACAATAAAAGAGTTCTGCGTTTAGTACAGACTTACTTCTGGAAATGCTGCAGAAAGTCCATAGCATTTCCAACCCACCTGTATGTACACAGATATTTGGTGATGTCATGGGGAATTGTGGAAACAACAGCCTGAGCCCTCTACATCGCTATTAGGTAATGCTGTTCATGTCATATTGCACGGCCTGTAATTGTGCTTTAAAAAACCCTAGAACGCCAGGTATGTCCACTCAAGTCTAACGCTGCAGACTGGACCTGCTGGAGACCTGCTCTATACTGTTGTAGCTTGGAGGCTTTTTTTGTACTTCAGGATAGCACCATGCATTACACAGAATACAGTAGGTGTCACTGTTGAACTCCCTTGAACAAATGTATTAGACCATTACAATGTGATAGAGGAAAATAAAGCATTCAATTTCAACTGACTTGTAGCAAACCAGAAGAAGCTGCCAGTGTATTTGCTAAGTGATGGATGAGGCACGTTGGCAGGTTAACATATTCTAGAAATATAAGTAAACCAAAATAAGCTCATAAACATTAATCAGGGATTAAACCCCAGTGACTTCATGTGTCACCTATTCCTGTATTCTGTGTGTACCACAGGCAATGTTGAGGGTACAACTATTATGCCATGTCAGTGCTAAATTAGGCTAAATTGAATATATTTAACAATTATAATAATAGCTAAAAACATTGCAGACTGGAAACTGAGACATAGGTTTGGTTTCCGTTCCAGACTGGGGCTCTTTGGTCCATCAGAAGTTATATATTTTGAGAGAACTTTCCCTATTTTTATAGAATATACTCAAAATATATCATCAATCACCTCACTAGCAATAAGATCTAGTAGGTTATTTGTGAAGAAACCTATGAGGCCATGTTCACACGGCTTAAAATTGGACGTATTTCAGTCCGTAATTATGCGACGGAATGCGCAAATTACGGCTGGAATACGTCCAAGTCATTACGGTAATCCACAGATCTCATACAGAACTATGGATTACGTTTCCTCTACCCGCTCGGCGAATCCGCCGGGCGGGGAGATAATTGACATGTGAATTACTAGCGGCGTATACACGCCGCTTGGTAATGCAAGTCTATGGGCCGGCGGGGTGCTGGCCCCCAGGCCCCGCTCCCGCCCCCGGCCACACGGCGTAATTGCGGGGCGTAATTACGCCCTGCAAATACACCATGTGAACCTAGCCTAAGACATAAATCTTAGAGCAAGGAATTTGATCCAAAGTCATCTCCAAATGGAGTTGTCCATTGCTGGAAATTTGGAAGACAATTATTACATCAGAGCTTGGGTCTACAAATCGACTGGTTTTCTGGTGGGCCAGTCTGTCCCTGTTTGTATAGTGGGAGAGTGGCTGAAGGCTTGTATTCCAGAGTGTGAGTTAGGGAATACAGTCTAGGTAACATATGGAGTGGTATGTGGAAAGATGTATGGAGAAGCTGGACAACGTTTCATAGGTCTGGGATAACATTTTCAGATAGTCCTGTCATGATCGTGACCGACAGATCCCCAGCTTTGAGCTCTGGTCGCCAGACACGGCCATTGCCTCGAAAACCATGGTTTCTGACATAATGCTTGGTATTTGTATTCACCAGTGTGTTTTCCTTCTCTGCATGCTTAATTGATTCCTGGCCAACGCCTATGGTCAGGAATCCTCAAGTACTCCACTGGTTAACCTGGCTTCTTGCTGGTCTTTGATTGACAGTCTGGCGTTCCTATCCGGTACTCTGTGTCTTCCACCCCTCGGATTTGTCCTTGGTCTTGCTGGCAGGTATGTAAGGGTTGTTCTGTCACTTCCCACTGCCTGCTATACTGGTCTATTATCTGCCTGTACCATGCCTACTTGACTTAGCTTGGTTACAGTTTATTCTTCTGTCTCCCGATTTTGTACCACATTCCCCAATAGATGTCGACTTGGCTTGCCTAACCTTCCCTGATTGTGTTCTGTATTTGTTTGTCTGTGTCTTGTGTTTCCACATATTTAGTGTAGCTCTCAGTCTTCTGGTTAAGGCTGACCTATTAAGGAGTCAGGCACCCCCAAAAGGCTGGGACAGGGATTGGGACCAGCATCAGGGCCTCACCCTGTTTGTGTCTGCTTGTGCGCCCCTGACCGGTCCCTTACAAGTCCAGTGCATTATCTATGCACCAATCTGTTATTACTGGCTACTATCTTGATGTCCATTGTTCATTAGGCTAGGTCTACACAGCATAGGACAAAAAAACTCGATGAAAACTAAAACTTAAAAGCTGCTTTGAACATTAGTTTTTGTCCAAAGCAGCAGTTTTCGAGTTTTTTGAGTGGCTGTCAGTTTTTGGTGCGCTTTTTGGACTATTTTTCAGCAGTTTTTAATGTATGCAAAATCTATATACCTTTCTAAGCACCTGGGAAGTTTTTCAACAGAACCGTGCCAAAAACCATTGAAAAACTGTCCGGCGGTTTACATAGACTTCAATAGTAAATTTTCTGCCCTACTCTGTGTTTTTTTTGCAACATGTTACAAAAAACGACCAGCAGAAAAAACAAGCAGAAAAAAAAAAATGTTCTGTGGAGACTACACAACGTTTTTACTATTTAAGTCTATGGGATTTGTTTTCAGTCATTTTTTCAACAGTTTTAGGAAATGAACAACGTTAAAAAATGACTGAAAAGCTGTGCAGGGGAGACATAGCCTAAGGGAACGGCAGAAGTACAGGTTAGGGTTAAGGTAGAAGTAGAGTGAGCACAGGGCTAGGGTTAGTAGGGTTAGTAGGGTTAGCGCTGCTTGTTTAAGACCGACACTTAAATAGACAAAGCAGTAAGAGAGATTTGTTGGAAGCATTTTAACTGAGATTGTGATTTACAGGACTGCAATAAACCATTGCATTGTTTTCATATAGCAGAAAACTTGATGTTGCTTTCATCCCAAATCCCAAAGCCAATTCAATATTTGACAATATAAGAGTCATACAAAACAGTCTTCTTTTTGTCTCTGTGATTCTGTATTTCCTGGTTTGTTCCAGATTACTCTAAGGCTGGGTTCACATTGTGCTTGGAGTCCTGTCTAGGACCTATTGGTATCCATTTGCACTGTTGTTCCCTATGAATGCATTGTGAGTTCTGGCAGGATACTGGTTTCAGGGATATCAGTAGGAAAGTTCCAAAACAGGACCAAACCACCACATAAGCCTAGTCTAACTTGTAGAGAGATGTTTCAGACTCCTTGGTCCTAATCATTGCAATATATGGAAACCACTTTTCTGTAATGAACGGTTTTGGGGAAGAAACAGAGATGTGTATGGTGTGGTGTGATGAAATAGAAACAGCCAAAAAAAACCTCTGGTAACTTGTTCCACCATACCCAGACAACATAAGAGGGCGCTGAACCACTTTCTAATGGCTTACATGCTGTGTCGATAGAAACACCTAGTATTGATTGGAGTCCGATCTCAGCAACCGCTGGCTGGTGTCATAATGGAGCCCACTTCATACACCCTTAATAAAATCAGAATTTTATAGTATGTTGTGCGTCATCAAATGATTGAACATGACTTACAGAGTAGACACCTTTAGGTGGCACTAAAAAGAAGGCTTTCCTCCTGCAGGAATGTTATTTCGCATTCTTTTTTCCAAGGGAACATTGGGGCACATCTATTATGACAATTGTACCAGGATTATGGCACAATATGTGGCAAAATTCTGGCGTACATGCTTTACATGACAATCAAGTGTTTTAGACTGTTTCTAGACACTTCTGCACCTTATCCAACAAAAAAGTGTTGCTTCTGTAAAAGGGGTGTGACTTCACAACAGGGACATGGCTGAGCAAGCCACACCTTACACCAAAATTTTGGCACAATTAGTGATCTGAAGAAAGCCAACTAATAGAAGGCGTAAACAGTGTCACAATCCATGCCGGGGACTGGAACGGGGACATGGCCGTTTCCCGTCTGTGTCCCCTGTCCCCGCTTTCTCTGTGTACTCACCTGCTCCTCGCTGCTGTTGTCGTCTCATGCGCGCATGCATCCTCCCTAGGATATGTGTGCACCAAAATTTAAAGAGACAGTACACTTATTACCTGGCCAATGACTTTTGACCAGGTGGGACTTAAGGAATTTCCTGCCTCTGCTCTGGTGTCAGTTTGTTGCTGTTCCCACATTGATACAGACCTCTATTTGCTGTCCTGGTTCCATTTACCTGCGTTACTGATGACCTGGTTCCATAGCTACATACGTTTACCCATACTGCTGATACCTGCTGCTACACCAGTCTGCTACCTGTCTGGTACTCTGCCACAGTCTGCAGTTGCACCTGCCTTGACCCATCACCTGTGCCTCTACCCGCTGTCCTTCGTCTGTCACTTCGGCTGTCACCGTGAGTATCCACGTCTGAGGCAGCAAGCTGGGGGCTCCCCGCAGTTATTTTCTCCAGCCTTGTGGTGGCCTCTGGTACAGACCAGGGGCCCCTTAAACACCGCTCCCTGGAGTGGTCTTCATCTATACCATTGCTCATGGTGACCCAGAGGATCCACATATACCCGGCTTCCACTGTAACACTTAGACTCGATAGTCTAAACATGATTTAGATTTAGCTGACGCATTTTGAGACTGTATGGTCTAAGTTTAGTTCTCAATGATCCAAATCCCACATACTTGGATGCAGGCCAAAAAACCTTATTATCTTCATCTAAAAAAGGCATAAAATAATGAAACACCATACTCGCACTGTTGAATACCCACTTACATGTTTCAAACCTCAAAGGTTCTTGATCAAGATCAAGGTGATTAGGAACCTTTGAGATTTGAAACGTGTAAGTGGGTGTTTGTGCTAGGATGGTGTTCCATGAGTTGTTTTCTATATGAAGATAATAATGGTTTATGGCTAGTATGTGGCATTTGAGAAGTGAAAGAATACGCTTAAGCCGACAGCGATCCACACATATGAAAACCTTACATCAAGGGCATTTGGATGTGTTCATGCTATGGATCGGTGAGCAATATTTTTCTATATATTGTTTAGTCTAAGTTTACACTAAGTATTAGACATGATTGATAGATCTGCCCCATTGTCTTAAAGACTTCCCACCAGCTAGATCTTCACAAGGAACTCTGTTTCAAGGAGGAAATGCTTGTTGCACAATTCTTGTATTAAGGTAAAACTATTGGCCTCTCGATAAAAACTTGTCAGCCCTATGCTGGATTTGTGTTTTTTGATCTTTGTGTTGACTTTCCTTATTTAACATATTGTTAAGCTCTGCTGATTTGTTAGTCTTGCATAGCAGCTATTAAAAAGCACTCTGCAGGTTTCCCAATCTCAAGATGTGTAGGCAGGGGTATTGGTGTATGGTGGATAGGGCTGTGTGCACTGTGCTACGGACTTCTGCGGATGAGCGACCAGAACCTGCCAAGCAGTCAGTTAAATAGGAATGTGTCACTGTTTTATTAATCCATTCCCAGCGGCCCTGATGGCCACCTCAGTTCTGCAGTAACTATTAAATTTAATGGTGTTGATGTGATGATAATGCAAAACAAACCATAAGTAATTGCTGGTCATATTAATAACAGTTAGCAGTGTGAGCCGCATAGGAGGAATTTGTCTTGATATGACTTATACAACACAATACCTATAAGGATGTTCTCATCATGCTGTTTTATAGAGCAAGCTCTTCACTGGTTCTGCACCAGTGACTGACATGTCAGCTCGTCTATTCCTAGCTGAGGGTGTTAGAGGCACATTGATGATGGAGGGGTCTAAACAGCAGGTAAGAAGGCTACATAGCTCCAAAGGGGTAGGGTTTGTCAGTAAGAAACAGAAACAAGATCCTGTGCTGTTGATAAGAAACATCATCCAGGCTAGGGCTCTAGAGCCTATAGAGGAGAGAGAGGTGGTCAGTAACCTAGGAAAGCTTGTGTACACAAGCAGAAGATAAAACAGTTCTATACCTTTGCCTACATGTATAAAGCTATTCAATGAGATAGGAATACCCTGTTAAGGAACATTAACTTTATACAGTGATTATGTAATCCAGAAGTGCTGCAACTTGTTACAGTCACAGATTGGAGATATGGATTACCGAGTCCACAATCCATCTGTCCCAGTCTAGATTGGTGTGTGGAGTTTAAAGGACCCCATGGTCTTCAACCATGGGGAATGGAGTTTTCTGCAGGAAGATCTACAGTCACATATCCGTGCCGGTAACACTGATGTAGTAGCATTGTCAGGATGCAACAGGTCAGAGGACAAGACTATATTGTAGTCTGGAATGGAACTGAGGGTCCAATTTAGAAGTAGAATAACTAATAGTATCAAGTGAATAATCTGAAGGGCTAAAAAAGAGCAAGATACAAGAAGAAGACTGAAGTCAGCATCAGGGTCATTCAAGAATCAGGGTCAGAATTGCAATGAATGAGAGCCAGGAAAGTAATGGGAACACAATCAACAGACAAGGGACGACAGGATGATTCCCCTGTAAAAAGAACACCAGGCATGTTGTCACGGTCCAAGACAGTATGGTTGTGAAGAGGAAAGAGGTAATGCCCAAGCCAGGGCTTCTGCAGTCAGCAGGAAAATTGTTAGCCACCTTGGACAAGTTGATTGATTCGGAACATAATTTACAATTCCAATCAAAATTTGGGGGTGTCAGAAATTGAATTGGTAACAATGTACATCTAACCATGAAAGTAGTGGTTGGAGCAACAGATGGTTACAGGACATCCAGAGCCTGTATAAATTCTTGTTGACTGTTGCCTTGCTGGGCCACTCGCTTGGACTGGAAGTGTTCTTCCACAGGCAGGGGAGTGGAAAACGCAGCAATTTGCTCAGTCTGCTGATACTGTTACAGATACGTACCACATAAGTGAATTCTCTAAGGCATAGTACTTGTGGTAGTGGCTAGCCTACTGCACAGAGATTGCCTTGTTTTTAACCTTAACCCCTGCAAGGAGGTCTGGACTTTGCAGAAAGATCTCGAGGTTGTGGTCTTCAAAACAGTCATGTGAATAAAGCTGAACTGCAATAGCAGCCCATGGACACAGTGGTGCTGTTTCTGAATGCCATATTTTTCAATGTCCTACAACTGCCTCCGTCATATTCATGAAGTAACCTATGTGGACAAGATATGGGTGTGTGGGGAAATGGTTTCCACTTGTCATTCTACCAATGGCAGTTTATCTAAAGGACTACAGACTTCATTTCTGATTTGACATCATCATGCCACGAGTGTAGATATCCTAAGGATATTTTGATAAGTATAGAATTTTTGCGTAGGGTCTGGTAAATTATGTGCTACTAGATTTGTAGTTCTGAAACCACTAGAGAACCATATGTCAGCTTAGGTATAGAAATATAGAGTCCAGATGCCTCATAGCTGTCATCCCAGCTATTGCTTACATAGAGATCTGTAGTGCTCTGCATTGAAAGTAGTATGGGAAAATGTGGACTGAAAGTTATTTCCCAGTTGAACAAACTTTGCAGATTGTGAATGACATCTATGTAAGATAAACCTTACTCCAGGAAGTTCATGAATTATCAACTAAGTCATAAGCAACAGATGGAAATAATAAGTACGGCAGTAGAACTTCTGTATTGTTCACTGGCTATAAAGTTTAGTGCTAAAATCTTTATGTGTAGGTTGGATGCTGGAAGAAAAACATGGCGTCATATTCGATGTGCATTGCTGCTCCATTCAGAAACAATGGAAGTAACAAAGAAAGCAAGGGCTGCACTCGGCTATCTTCGTGATCCCATGGATATTGAATTGGGTATATGGATCATAACTCCATTCAAATTCTTTGAATAAAGGAAATGTTGGGGACTCAAGGCCTCTATTTTAGTGATTGGTGTGTTTCCCATTGTGAAACCCCCAGCAATCAGTCATTTATCCTATGGCTAGATGATACGTTTCTTTCATGGTAAAACCCTGTTAAGATAAGACTCTTGACACAACAGGACATGACACAGACACAATTTACATCTCTCACATTGAAATTTCCTTTAGATCACTCCAATAAAATGTTTAATGGTGTATTTTATAGACTATTCCCTTTAATACTTAATGTGTCTCAGCATCACCAGTTATATTAGATAATATGAATGTCAACCACAGAAAGTAACTGATAACAGTGTAAATGAATCAGTATTTTAAGAGCAGCGGGCGGCTTTCTTGTTATGCACATTTTACAGACCTTTTTTAATCATTACTGTTATATATGTTTAGTAGAATTAGATTATATTATTTGTGGCAACACATTCTCTGATAAACTGTGTTACATGTGTCACACTAAGAAAAACTAGACTAGGAATGAAATATTTTCCATAATATTCTTTTTCATGCTGCTTCTTTTATTTAGCTCATGGAGACTTGTGGAGTCCGGATCCGTGATGTGGAATTCAGCCACTTATTTGCCCTGTATGTAAAAAGTAAAACAATATAAATGTACATTGCAATAAAATACATAAATGCAAGTAAGATGGTATCTATACAGCACTGTGTATGGTTGAACAAATGGAAACGCTGACCACCTCCAGACACACATTTAACTATGGCCTCTAAGATTATCACTGGGTTTTCCATTTTTTTTATAATAAATATTAAGAATAAATCTTAAAGGGGTTGTCTGTTAGTTTTAAAAAAATGATCCGCAAGTTGAGTGTCCTTAAAAATAGAAGAAAAAACCTTACCTCTGAAGGCAGCTCCGTTCATAATGCTCCCTGCTAGAGATGGCCGAATTTTCTCTAAAATTCGGTTCCGGTCACTTCGCCGAATTTTCCGACACATTCCGTTTCGGTCCGAAATTACTTCGGCACGAATCACGTTAAAAACACGCTATTTCAGGCCTGCCCAGAGCCTGCTAGGGTGCTTGTAGAACGACTGTGGCCATGCTTAAATAGGAAGAGGGAGCTTGGTTTGGTCTTCATACAATGTTGTGTTTTTAGTATGACACGCACATGACTGCCCGCCGCTCTTTTGTATCGCTTCACTTATAAAATGCCCTGGGCACTGATGGGGGCAAAACTGACCAAAAACTGAAGCAGGAACGTTGCCTGATTAAATTATGGCAGCAAAAGCTGGAAAAAAAAAACAAAACTGAGAGCTCATGGTGGACAACATAGTGACAGAGTCGTGGAGGTGACGGCGGCAGCCACAGCAGCCATTGATGGTTCAGACAGTGGCACAATGTACATTATGGAAGTGGCCAAAAACGTACCAGGCCGCAGGGAGTGGCACAATGTCACTGTGTGGAGGTCACGGTGGCCAAGCAGATGAGGTCATGGCAGTGGCACAATGACAAATTTCTGGAGGCTGGCAAAAAAGGAGTAGGCCAAAGAGTGGTACAATGACACAGTGTCGGTGGGATGGCAGGAGCAACAGCAGCCAGCATAAGGTCAGGGACAAGTGGCACAATGTCACAGGTTGTGGAGGGCACACGGGCAGTCAGCCACATCAGCAGCATGAGGTCAGGACAGTCGGCACAATGACAAAATATTTTTTTCTGGAAATGTGGAAAAAAACAGGAGTAGGCCACAGTGTGGAGGGGCTCCGGCAGCAGCCACAGGCAGCAGCTGAGGTCTGACAGTGGCACTCAATGACACGTAGTGGTGGGCACGACAGGAGTCACAGCAGCAGGCATGAGGTCAGAGAGTGGCACAATGACATTCTTTGCAGGTGCAAATAGGTATTAGGCCACAGGAGAGGCCAATGATGAGAGCGGATGGTCACGGCGGCTGGCAGCGCATGAGTCAGGGCAGTGGCACAATGACAGTGAGTGGAGGTGTTGACTGGAGCAACGAATGAGGTCAAGAGAGTGGCACCAATTGACATTTCTGGAGGTGGCAAAAACTGTACCAGGCCCGCAGACCAGAGTGGCCACAATGACAACAGTGTGGAGTCCACGGTTGGCTAGCAGCTTGAGGTCAGCAGGTGAGCACAATGACAAATTCTGGAGCTGGCAAAAAGCGTAGCTAGACAAAGCAGTGGTACAATGAATCATCAGTGTGGAGGGCAACGGCAGGAGCAACGAGCTGCAGCATAAGGTCAGGACAGAGGCACAATGACACGTGTGGAGGGGCCACGGGACAGGAGTCACAGCTCAGCAGCATGAGGTCAGAGGAGCTGGCACAAGGACATCTGCAAGGTGGAAAAGTATTAGGCCACAGAGCGGGCACAATGCTGAGAGCGGAGGTCACAGGCGGCAGCAGATGAGGTCAGGCTAGTGGCACCAATGACAGAGAGTGGATGTGATGACAGCGAGCAACAGCATGAGGTAGGAGTGGCCACAAGACAGTCTTGGAGGTGGCAAAACTTGTACCAGGCCGCAGAGTTGCACAATGACACAGTGTGGTTGTCACGGCAACAGCAACAGCAGCAGCTGCATGAGCACATAGAGTGCACATAAAAAAAACAGAGTGTTGGGTGGGTGGCAATACCCGTCCCTGGTAAAGTCGGGTGGTAGGCCAGTATGCAGATGGAGAAACTATCAGCAGATGTGTGGCTTTCAGGCGGTTACGGCGCATCAGAATAGTGGCTGAGGCAGGTAGTTTGAATTCCCAAGAATGACGCCTAAGGCAATTGGTGTGTGGAAATCCCCTGCCGAATCCACGCCTGATTCATCTTGACAAAGGCGTCAGTCGTTCTACATTTCCGTGGCACATAGCGTGTTTCTCCTGCTGGGGTAACGATGGCCCCCCGCCGCAACTGAAACACCCGTCTGATGCCACACTATGGCCGGGCAGGACAGGCTTCTCCACTTGCAATCTGGCAAGATTCGGCACACATCAGTTTGGCTGCACCAGTAGTCACAGCGGATCTTCTAAATGGCTGGTGGCCAGAGTGTCTGTCCAAAGTAGGCCCACAACCTGTTGGTTCAGGAGATGCTCCATGGCTGCTGCTGCTGTGCTGCCTGGTGACTTGCCTCCTCACTAGGCGGGCGAAGGAAGCTGTTCATTAGTGACTCCAAGACTTAGGTTACTGCTGATGGAGCTGGGTACTGCTCCTACCCCCCCCCACCTTCCCCTGCTTGCCGCGGCAGTAGTACGATGGAGCGCTGATGAACCCCCGGTCAGACCTGTCAGAGAAGGAGGGACTGATGCCGCACATAGGAGCGGCCAACTGATTACGGAGTGAATTCCCGTATAGTATTTGAGTTGTCTTCCCTCTCAATGCTGGGAAAAGGCTCCATTTTGGACAGGTAGCGAGGGTCCAATAGGGTGGCAGAGCCAGAAGTAATCCCTCTGCCGGATGTGACTATTCGGCTGTCACTAGCCAGGCAAATAAGATGCTGCGGGACATACTGCACAAGTGACTCCCGAGGGGCTCCCTGCCTCCTTTTCCACTGTTACTGCCCTCGGTGCTTGGGAGTTCATCTGCCTCGTCTTCCTCATCTCCATCCAACTCTCCAGCCTGCTCCTCGCTCCGCTCCCTCTCTTGTCACCTGGTAGAAATCCACTCATTTCACCAGACATGCTTCTGCTCCAATGTCCTCCTCCTCCTCCTCTCCATTTCAGTCCCCACGGAACTCATGTGGCACGAGATGTAGCGCCACATCTCCAAGTCACCCTGCCCAGACAGATTTTTCAAGCATCTGTTCCAGGACATGAAGCAGTGGAATGATTTATTCATCCCGTAGTCCTGGAGACTGACAAATAACGTGGCTCCTCGAATCGGCCTAACAAACGGCAAGGTGTCACGCATGAGCTCGCACTGGCTGACATCAAAGTTACACAGGGGGAGTACTTATGAACTGGCCTGGATCATCAAAAAATCGTTAATGGCCTTTCTCTGTTCATTACAGTCGGTCCAACATGTGCAGGCTGGAATTCAGCGGGTGTTAAACATGCATATCAGAGCGTGTTGGGGAGGCCGTTCAGCCGCTGCACTCGAGGAGGTGTGTTCCGGGCTTTGTACGAATGGATAAAAGTGCATTGCCACCAGTTTCCTGGCTCATTTTCAGAATGTTTCTGAAGATCGGTGTGGAGACTTAGGAACCTTTTTACAAACCAGATTGAACAGTGCGCCATTTGAAGGGCGGCATCGACCATCCCTCCTCGGTGCAGGCGGCCCACCATGTTCCTACCCATTGTCGTCACCATGGTTCCGATTTGGCAGTTGGCGCGGAGAAAGCCAACATCGATTTCTTGCATGCATGCGCGGAGCAGAGTTCCCTCCCCTGTGTGTGACTTCGTTCGCCGAGGCAAGCTAGGTGTTAGAACTGCGTGACAACGCTGTGCCCTACCATGTGGTTATGTGGAGCAGTATCTTGTGGAGGCTGAGATGGTGGTGGGTGGTGGAGGAGGAGGAGGCGGACATTGGCGCAGGGAGAAGCAGTGTTGACAACCGTGGAGGAGAACAGCGCGCGTCTCCTGTCCAAGTTGTTGGTGTGTGTTCTGTGCCTGGCAGGAAGCACATTCACCAGTGGCCGTTAAAGGACATGTACTGGCCCTGACCGTAGTAGTTACAGCTCCAGACGTCCGCGCTGCCGTGTACATTGGAACAAAACGATAAGCTCAAGGACTGACCACTTTCTGTCTCTTACATATTTATGAAGTGCTGGTATGCACTTTTGGAAAAGAAATGACGGCTTGGAACTCTCCATCTCGGTCGGACAAAGCCATTAGTCTCTCCTGAATGGTGCAGAGTCCACACAATTTGGAAAGGGAGGGACTGCAGAGTACCAACAACTTGGAAGGAGCCGTGTCAGCTGCTGCACCTTGGATGGTTGGACGCACTGACTGTTGTCTCTTTACATCGCTTCTGAACGACGGCTGGCGCCATGAGTAGCGGCAGGAGCAGGAGACATCTGGACGGGAGAGGATGTCATAAGAGAAACAAGCTGCCTTCTGCAGAGGTGGTGGAGCTTTGACTGGCTGAAATGGCATGCGTGCCCACTGGCCGCTGCTGCTGCTGCTGCCTGCAGCGGCAGGACTGGACCACCACATCTGAGCCACGTTTCCCAGGCCACCGGATGGTGACGCTTTGCACTGTGTTGACGCAGGGCGTTGTGCCAACGTTAGCTCCCTGGCCCGCTTCACTTTCTGCCCACAGATTCTATATTACCCATATTCGGCTTCCTACGGTGTCTTAGCAAAGAACTGCCACATCCGTCACGAGTTTAGCTGATTTATACCTCGCCAACGCTCCGCACTGAGTGACTACTGCCGCCGCTGACTCGCCTGAGCACCTGTGCCAGTAACTGCTCTTGGACCTGCGAAGCGGGTTTTCTAACCCCTTGGCCGCTTGGACTCCCGACCCTCACATCTGCTGCTACCTGCTGACTTCACTCGGGACACACACCCTCTTGCTGGTCTCTGCGCCGCTTTGCTGACGAGCAAGCTGCCCGCCCTCTTCCTCCTGTCGCTATGATGTAGCCTTGCTTCACCCGGCTCCCTAGTGCCGGTCTGGCTACATCGATCATCTATTTGTGTTCATCGTCGACTACTGTCCTCATCACCGGTCTTGGTAAGCCGAGGCTGGACCCTCTCACCACATGACCTCCCATGCCACTTCCACATCTATACTTTGCCGGCCCTACCTGCAAGAAGCTGGGGATATTGGCCCCTTTTCTTCTGCTGCCAAGTAGCTGCTGACTGCCTCCCTCAAATTGTTCATCCTCGCTTATTTAGTGGCGCTGAGCCCATGAACCACATAGTAGATCCCTGGCTGAGGGAACTGGTATGGGACAGAGGCGGGCTGAGGCCAGGTGAGGGCCAATGTCCCGCTCCCGGGCCATGCCAACTAGTGTTGTGTCTTGATGGTTCACACCGCGTTGGCTGGGGTTGGAAGATGTCATTGGGTGGAAGAGGATGACCTAGTCAACCAATCAAGAACCTTGCGGTTTGCCATCTGAACAACACACGGCGATAGATGACAGCGGCAGTTGTGGCCTCACCGTGTGACCCCTGCTGCGACGTCCCCTTGCTGTGTTTACTGCGACCTGGGCCCGTTTCAGAAATGAGTTAGTGCCACTGCCACTCGCAGTTGCAGAGCCTGCCACCTCCTCTGTCTGACATACTGTTTTGTTCTAAAATGTACTGCACTGCTTTGATGAAGCTATCTGTATATGATAAATATCACCCTGTTTTTGACTCCAAATGAACCAGTAAACCAGATTGGGTAACCCGTGGATATAAAATTCGCGCTCACAATGGCCAGGAAACAACTTTTACTTGTATGTGATCGTTTACAAGCACTGTGTGTTTTACTAAATGTAAAAGACAAACAGGATAATTAACCTTCGCTTGTTGATTAAGCTACATGAAAAATGTATATATTTCGGTGTTGAAAAAGTTGTTTATTTTTGTCAGCACACCAGCAAAACAACGCCTTATTAGAAACCCCTGGATTGTTAAATTGCGCAATAGGAATTGGAGCCACCACAACTAGTAGCTTGTAGCGTGTTAACATATGGCGTATTTTCTACGCCCACACAACTAGAGATAAAATGGTATATTAACCTTTGCTTGTGATTAGGTACCAAAAAAATATATATATTTGGCGTTGAAAAAAAAAGACGTTTGATTTTTTCAGCACACAAGCAAAACATCGCTTAATTATCCCCTGGATGTTAATTTGCGCAATAGTATTGTGCCACCACAAACTAGTAGCTTTGTAGCGTGTTACAATGGCGTATTTTCTACGCCACACAACAAGAGATAAAATTGTTATTAACCTTTGAGTGTGAATTAGGCTACCAAAAAAAAATCATATATTTGGCGTGAAAAAGACGGTTTATTTTTGTCAGCACACCAGCAAACAACGCTTAATTAACCTGGATGTAAATTGCGCAAATGAATTGAGCCACACAAACTAGTAGCTTTGTAGCGTGTTTACAATGGCGTATTTTCTACGCCACACAAACAGAGATAAAATTGTTAATTTACCTTTGCTGTGAATTAGGTACAAAAAAAATTAATATTATTTGGCCGTTGAAAAGTCGGTTATTTTTGTCAGCACACCAGCAAATCAAAGCTTCAATTAACCCCTGGATGTAAATGGCCGCAATAGAATTGAGACAACACAACCTTGTAGCTCTTGTAGCGTGTCTACAATGGAGTATTTTCTTCGCCACACATAACAAGAGATAAAATTGTAATTTACCTTTGCTTGTGAATTAGGCTACCAAAATAAAAAATACTATACTATATTTGGCCGTTGTAATAATGGTCCGGTTTATTTTTGTACGCACCACCTGCAAAAACATGCGCTTAATTAACCCCCCCCGATGGTTGGTAAATGGAGCGCACCCACTTGTGCTGTGGGTAGCAATAATAAATTATCGTTTAGGAAGTCGAGGACACATGGACGGTTGGTTGAGGGGGGTATTTGGGCATCAAGGACTGCTGGGGGAACGTTACTAATACATAAATTACATTGTTTCGGTGATCATCACTGTTGTGTTCTTCGGTCAGGGTTAGGTTAAGAAAATGACAGGGCAAGGCACGAGGTTTGGTGGAGAATCACAATTTTTTTTTTAGTGTGTGTGGAGGGGAGCCTCAAGGGGTTCTTCTGAGGAGGCGTAGGGGGGGACAATGAATATAATCTGCCTTATCTATTTCGTAGGTTGTTTCACCTGGATGGTACAAAATTGCGCCAATAGAATTGAGCCACCACAAATAGTAGCTTTGTACCGCCGCGTCTGTCCATATCAATGGCCGTATTTTTCTACCACCCGCACCCCACAACAGAGTAGAATGTAACTTAAACTTTTGGCTTGTGAATTAGGCTACCCAAAAAAAATATATATATTTGGCGTTTTTGGAAAAAGAAAGGTTTATTTTTGTCAGCTCATCCAGCAAAAACGCTTATTAAACCCCTGGATGTAAATTGCGCAATGATTGAGCCTCACCACAAACTAGTAGCTTTGTTGTGTAGGTTGTTTACAATGGCGTTATTTTTTCTACGCCACACAACAAGAGGATAAAATTGTAATTAACTTTGCGTGTGAATTAGGCTACCAAAAAAAAAAGATATATATTTGGCGTTGAAACAGACGGTTTATTTTGGTCAGCACACCAGCAAAACAACGCTTAATTAACCCCGGGATGTAAATTGAGTATAGAATTGAGCCACACATCAAACTAGTAGCGATTTGTAGCGTGTTACAATGGCGTATTTTCTACGCCACACAACATGAGAATAAAATTGTAATGAACCTTTGACTTGTGAATTAGGGCTACCAAAAAAAAAAAATATATTTGGCGTTGAAAAAGACGGTTTATTTTTCGTCAGCACACCAGCAAAACAACGCTTAATTAACCCCTGATGTAAATTGCGCAATTCAGGAATGAGGCCACACAAACTAGTAGCTTTGTAGCGTGTTACAATGGCGTATTTTCTACGCAACACAACCAATGAGAAAAATTGTATTTACCTTTTGCTTGTGATTTTGTCTACAAAAAAAAAATATATATTTGGCGTTGAAATTGACGGTTTATTTTGTCCGTCACCATCAAAACACGCTTCTTTAATTAACCCCTGGTTGTAAATGGCCCAATTGAATTGAGCCACCCAAAACTAGTCGCTTTTGTAGCAGTGTTACAATGGCCGTATTTTCTACGAACCAAACAACCAAGAGATTAAAAATTGTAATTAACCTTTGCTTGTGAATTAGGTAACAAAACTAAAAATATTATATTTTGCCGTTGAAAAAGAGGGTTTATTTTTGTCAGCACACCAGCAAACAACGCTGTAATTAACCCCTGGATTGTAAATTGCGCAATAGAATTCGAGCCACCACAAACTAGTAGCTTTGTAATAGAGTGTTACAATTGACGTATTTCATACGCCACACCAACAAGAGAAATAAAATTGTAATTAAACTTTGCTTGTGAATTAGGCTACCAAAAAAAAAATATATTATTTTGGCTCGTTGAAAAATAGTCGGTTTTATTTTTTTGGTCAGCACACAGCAAAACAAAGTTAATTAACCCCTGGATGTAAATTGCGCAGAATAGAATTTGAGCCACCACAAACTAGTAGCTTTGTAGCGTGTTACAATGGCGTATTTTCTACGCCTCACAACAAGAGATAAAATTGTAATTAACCTGTGCTTGTGAATTAGGCTACCAAAAAAAATATATATATTTGGCGTTGAAAAAGACGGTTTTTTTTGTACAGAACACCAGCAAAACAACGCTTAATTACCCCTGGATGTAAATTGCGCAATAGATTGAGCACGCCAAAATGAAGTGGTATTTGTATTGTACACAAAACGCATGTTTCTTTAAATGAATACAACAGGAACTGGCTTATCCACTTGGATATTGATGTATATATGCAGTGCAGTGGACGCCACACTGGATTTCGATCCAATTCCCAAAAAATCAGAAAATAGAACATTTCAGAGAACTGTCTCTGAGTCAAGCTGAGACACCCCCTCAAAAATCGCTGTGTAAAAATCAGTTCTTCAGAAAGCGCTATCACCCGCAGCAGCACCTTCCCTGTCAGTACAGTGAGAGGAGTGTGAGCTCCCAGCGGCGCGCTCGGTCTTATATAGTGCGGTGACGTCACAGAATCCCGCCGGTCTCTGATTGACTTCATCTCTGCACATGTCATGCAGGCTATGCCCTTCTTCCTCCCAGAGTGCTTTGCCCCATGTAGCGCCATGTGCTCGCAGCCATTTTATCAATCAAAAGCACACTTCGTTCACCCGAAGTACCCCAAAGTTCGACTTCGTTCCGAACCGAAGTTTTCCTGAAATTCTAAACGAATTCCACTTCGTTAGAATCGATTCGCCCATCTCTACTCCCTGCTTATGACACTGCATTCATTGGTAATATGGTGCTACAGCCAATTACTAACTTCAGTAGTCACTAAATGGTCGTGTCACTAAAATGGAGAGGCCACCAGAGGTGACAACTTTATTTTCTATTTTTAAGGCCACCCCAAAATAAGAGCTATTTTTTTAAACTAATGGACAACCCCTTTAAAGCCATATACATATATATTTGTGGCAGACATAGGAAGACTACAAACTTGACATACATATTGCCCTTGTTCAGAATCAAATCCAGGACCTCAGTTCCACAAGGCATTAGTACCGACCATTGAGCAACTCTGCTGCAGCCTGTCCACAAAGTCACACTGGCACGGACCACTTAACAGACAGCTTAGAAAACACTGAAATTTTTTTTTATATATCATGCCAGACAGTGGGACTGGGGTGTCTTGAGCCCACCAGTAAAGTTGATTATTGGGGCCCACCCTACAGTTACTGCACATACTTTCTGCCTCTCTTTCTCTACCTCTCTCCCTAAAAAGCAGCCTTAAGCCTGTTATTTTCAGTGGACCATGTTGCCCAGTGGCCCACCAAGGGTTTTCCCTGTGGGCACTCCAAGTCAGATGCTAGGTGGTTCATGCCAGTTCTGTTCAACCGGCTCATAGAAGCCAATGTGGGATCACTTTAACTTTGGTGGTTGGGGTCCCAAGTTCTAGATTCACAACCTATGCTGTGTCTCCTAATCTGATAGTTACGCCCATAAGGTGTAATCAAACTAAACTGTATTTAGGGGCCTAACACTGTCTCAATGAGGATTTAGGATGGGTCTTCTACAATCATGTGTAAACAGCGTCCGGACTAGTGACATAGTTACCGTTAGTACGGTTGAAAATAGACGCGTCCATGAAGTTCAACCAAGGGTGGGGAAAATGTGGTTGAAGGGAGGGAGACAAGGATTTTAAGCCCAGCCTCCACACTGGTTAATGCCCTGAAACCCACAAGGCAAGAACCAATCTGCTCCAGTGGAAACCCTATCTCTGACCCCAGAGCCTCCACCAACCAGGATCCAGAATATTATATAGCTACATACGCATTAATATTCTTTAGTTTCAGGTAGTTATCTAAGCTTTTCTTGAAACTCTCTACTTTTCCTGCTGTGACCAGCTCCTCAGACAGCTATCCACAGATTCACAGTTCTTAAAAGGGGAATAACGCCCTTCTCCTCTGGAGTTTGAATCCTTTTTTCTCTAGCCAAAAGGAATTCCCTTGTCTTTTCAGGGGCTTCACTTGAATAATTTTTCCACATACTTTTTGTAGGGACCATTTATATATTTTATAAAAATTTAAAATCATGTCCCCCCGAAGCCGTCTTTTCTCAAGACTAAATAAGTTCAATTCTTCTAACCTCCCCCTCATAACTAAGATGCTCCATTCCCCTTATAAGTTTGGTTGCTCGTCTTTGTACTCTCTCTAGCTCCATTGCATCTCTTCTATAAACTGGGGCCCAGAACTGAACAGCATATTCTAACTGAGGTCGCAACTATGCTCTGTACATCGGAAGAATTGCATCCTTGTCCCGCGAGTCCAGGCCTCTTTTAATACACGCCAATATCTTACTTGACTTGACATGTTCTAGTTAACTTTCTATTGGATTAAGGTGGTAAAAAATATGCAGACATCATACCTTGGCTACAGCACAGGAAGAAGACGGGTGCAGCAAGTATCTTCTTGAGGCCTGGATTAAGGTGAGAGAACACAGGATACATTGTAATCCACTTCTTAGCAAGCTATCAGACTTAAACGCACTGAGATTGTGCTTTTCTTCTTAGTGTATTGAACTTGACATACTGCTGCGTACGTCTTAGTGAGCCGGCCAAGAAAACTCTAATTGGCCTTAAACAAATTGATCCGAGCTGAAGCTGGACTTATAATTATATTTCTTAATAACAGAAGACAAATGGTCTTTCCAAGTGGCTTCTGTCTCTGATCATTTCAGGTTGGAAATACTGAATTATGCCGCAATACGTGATTTTGTGCAGCTGTTTTCATGGTGGCTGCTCACTGAAGAAATTTAAAATTTTGTGTAAGCTTTTAACAATCTTTAAAATCCACTAAATGCAAAAAACCCAAAACAGTAATAAAACTTCAAAATAACATCACAAACAATAAAGGAATGGGCTGACTGGCTTCCACAAAAGAACCTCCATCCCTCTACTCATTAATAGGGTTTCCAACAGTTTTTAAAACTACTCCACGGAAACAAAAAAAAAAATGGCACTCACCCGCCGCTCCAGAACTGCTGTCTCCATGCTGCCACTGCTCCAGTGTCCTCCGCCAGTCTCCCTTGATGACATGATAGACATCACTGAGGTGACCATGAGCCATCACTGCCCTCAGCGATCACATGAATGCATGTACGGGATTCAACCACTGAGGCCAATCTTGGTTTTTATTTCTTTAAAATCGAGTACATACTTTAATGGAATCTGGCTTTGGAGCCGGGGAGTACAATGGATTTCATTGTTGATTTTGGTGCAGAATGCAGCCACAGATTTTACTCACTGCATTACAATACATGAAATCCATAGAGAAAAGCTGCAGCATTTCTGCAAGAGGGCATGCTGCAGATCCAAAATTATTGGAGGTTAAAGGGAACTGTTGAAACGCCATTTACTAACCTAATACTGTACTTTGTGAAATCCCCAATGAAGTTCCCCAACAAGTAAGCAATGTGGAAACCCAAACAAATAGCCCAAAAGGGGGGATGTATGATCGATTTTCACATTTTTTCTGGCGAAAAAAATGCCCTCTGTGCCCTCCACTGCCGCTCTACCCTATGTCTTATGCATTTAGTCAAAGCTTCGCCACTTTCAAAGCCCCAAAACATGGTCGTGGGGGGGTTCACCACATTCGAATACTTTGACGCATGTATGAATGCAGGTTGGCAAAACTAGGCCATTACAGCTCGACAGCAACCTATTTAAATGTGGTCCTATCAGACCGAGGAGTCAATGAATCTAGAATTTCTTTTAAGGGGCCAAAATGTGCAATATTTCTCCATTACAAAAACAGTAATAAAAAGGAATTTAAATAAATTCAAACTTTTTAAAAATTGAATATTAAAATTTGATTGAAAATGTGATCATATAAAATTAATCTAAAAAATAATGTCTCCCAAAAAATAGAAAATCTCTATAAAAATATTTAAAATTCCTAAAAGTTTAAAAAAATTTTACTTTAAAAACTACTGATAGATTTTCTTATTTTATTTTTACATTTTTAATACATTAAAAATTAAAAATTTTTTTTGCTGCCTTACCCTCACTCCACTACGGCAAACCAGCACAGCACAGGTATTGTGGTTTTACCAAGCAAGTTTAGTACCAAGTTTCTATTCACTGAGCTATTTTAATGACTTACTCTTATTTCCCCTTTTATCTATAGCCTTTATACATGTTTGGGAATTACTAATGCCCTACGTTTTGTATGCAACCCAAACACATAGGCAGGCTAAAAGAACTTTACATACCATTTATGAACCCAAAAAAAACCCTTTCATACACAGGCGCATTTAACACTGAAAATGAACTCGACTATTTACTTTGACGCGCCTCCCTTCAACAGCGCCCATTAGTCCTCACTTTTCTAAAGTGGACAACACAAAATTTCTCACATAGAGACGGGTGTCACATACAGCATTTTGGGAAGAGCTTTTTTTTGTGCCATTTTTTCTGGTATTTTTTTGGAAGGAAAACTGCTGAAACCAGAGGTCAGCCGAATGTCAATAAGGAAATTTAAATCTTACTTTCTTTGTGAATTTTTTTTTACACTTTTAGGGTCCGTCAACATAGCAAGGTTTATGGTCAGATTTTCAGACGGTTTTCAGATCTGAAAAACATCTGAAAACCGACCAGCAACCATCCCAATAGACAAGCGTTCTGAAAAACTTTCAACATGCACAATCTTCTGCTTGGTTTTCGAGCAAAAGATGTGTATTTGAATGGTTGAGGGGGATGTCAAATCTGCAAACCGCTGACAGAACCGTCGCCCCAAACTATCCAAAAGACAACAAAATAGCGGCCGCATTCTTAAAGAAAAACGACCATGTTTTGCCCATGTCTTGTGATGGCCCCTTTTAACCCATTTTTGGTCATTTTTTTTCCAAACACTACATGCTATAGTTATGGCATTTTGTCATGCAGTTTGTGGCATCTTTCCCCTATAGACCTTTGATATTTTATTTTTTTTACGTTTAACCCCTTACCGACTGTTGATGTATTTGTATGCCATAATGCCGGTAAGGTTGGTGGCGAGTGCCAGCTGATTTTAAAGCTGACACCCACTGCTAACAGCAGTGAATGGAGCTGTCTAAATGAATGAGGAATGCCCACCCGTGGCAAGATCGCAGAGTGCCACTTGGTTACCATAGCAGCTGGAAGACTAATGAATGGTTCCATAGCTGCCATCTTGGCACAACCTTCTGCGTTATTCATATAGCAATCATGCCTCTTTGTGGTTAAGTACTCTAAGGGGATTGATTGGGATGTGAAAAAAGTGGAAAAAAAAGTTTTAAAAGTATAAAAAATTAAAAAAGATATTAAAAAGTTCAAATCAACCCACTTTTGCCATTTTACAAATTAAAAAAATTAAAATGTTACACATAATTGGTATCACTGTGTCTGTAAAAGTCCAATCTATTAAAATATAACATCATTTATCTCATATCCTGAACGCTGTACAAAAAATCTAAACACCAAAATTGTGGGTTCTTTTGGTTATTTCACGTCACCTAAAAGTTGGATTAAAAAGTAATTACAAATATAAAAATATACTTCAGCCCCTTAAAAACAGGCACTCACTCAGGTCCACAAAGAAGTTATTGGTTGCAGGAAATGGCGCTGCAACGCAAAGGTAAGAAACAGAAAAAAGTATTAAAACATGAAGAAAACCTTACATATTTGGTATCAATGGAATTGTAGTGACCTGCAGAATACATATAACACATCATTTATACTGAACGCCATAAAAATAAAACCTCCGCAAACATGACGCAAATACTTTCTTTTTTACATTTCACCCTTCTTAGAATTTTTATTCGGTTTCCCAGTACATTTTATAGTACAGTCAATGGCACCATTAAAAAGTACAAATTGTTCCGCAAAAAAAACAAGCCCTCATATGTCGATGGAAAAATTAAAAAGTTAAGGTTTTATAAGGCAGAAAGGAAAAATGAAGAGCCATACTATAATGACCGCGCTCTGGGCAGGGGTTAAAATTGTATTGTGTATGTTCAGTGTGGGGTTTTTTTTGCCATTCTTCCATATTATAAATCAGATGATTCAAAGAGAAATCATGTAATTACATGATCTAAGAATCCTATGATTTGTTATGGAAAAAAATGCAACAGAAGAAAAAAAAACGCTCAAGTACTTATGTACTTAAAATGCTATTTTATAAAAAAAAAAAAAAGTTCAAAGATCACATGTAGTTTTTGAGGCCCTTTTTCAGCCACACGAATAAGGTAGACAACCCAAACCATTTTCATTAGGAGACGACAAGGGTGAATATCCCTATGTTTCTGGATGTTATGGTTTATTTTGGCTGATACTTTGCTTCCACATGTCTGCTCCAATATGGTTGTCTATGAGTGAGAGTAGAAAGCAAACGTAGAGCAGAACATCCAAGTACTTTAAAACATTCTAAAATCTTTATCACACATACTCCAAGAAGCAGTTAAAAGCCGAGCATTTGTGTATAAAAGCCCTCGTGGAGCGTTGGCTCTGCAGCGCTATTAAGAGTTTGGATCTTTTCAAAGCACTTCGATGTTCTCTGTGCCCTAGGTTTGCTTTTTCCAGATGCTCGAGGATATGCACCATTGACTTCCCTTGATGAAAAGTGTCACCTACACGCTCACCAGCACGTGACTGGGGGCCACTGTAATGGGGTAGATTTATATCCACTTGCGCTCACATCTCCCTCCGGTAGCGAATCAAGCATAAATCGTACCACAAGACAGTTCCAGCCCCCCCCCCCCCAAAAAAAAACACGCAGCCACCACCATGCTTCAATAATACAAAAGGAGACAGCCGGAAGGAAACCGATTCCTAACAGATATTCTAAAAAACACGTAAAAAAATGCTTACAGGTCAACTCACTGCTCTCTCAGCAGTTACCAAAGAAAAATACACTCCTTCAAGGAAATGGATCCGTGCAACAACAAGAACTTACGAATTAAGGCTAACTTTAATTTTAAAATGATTTTCAGTGCTTACATAAACAGAATATAATAACAATGGCTATGGCATACGCATCAATCAGTTATGAAAATAAAAAGGATAAAAACTCAGAAGATTTCACACTTACAAGGTGTTTCAGCCTTCAGATCCAAGGGGTATTGGTGAAAGAAAATGGAACACAGCTCAATCTGAAATTGAACCCCAGGCTATGAACACAGATTAGTCTCTGGCTTGGTGCTTTATACCTGTCCAGGTTTTCTCCTCCTCTCTCATATCTGCCTACTCTTTTACTGGCTGAAATTATGATGAGGTAGGTGGACCCTTGATTGTCTTATGAGGGTTTTGCGTACTATTGCCACAAGATGGCAATCACGGACTGCGCTTCTGCTGGGGGGCAGGTCAATGAAAGTTTTTATTGTGGAGGGGGGTCAAAGGTGACATCTGTTAAACTTTCTGGATGGAGATTGTTTATGCTAGAGTTGTAAAACCTAGGGCTTATCAGATATGCACTGGGCTGTAGCCACACTATACAGGATACAGACCCATGCTATAAATTCCATTGCTCAGGAAAAGGGGGAGAGGGGTTTCACAATCTGAGCTGCAGGATTTAAAGACAATCCAGAATACATTAAATTTTCAATGTGCTACATAACAAAAAGGGTTAAGGTTACTAACTAATTGCCAAACTATATGGTGGATCTTCATGTGACCTTTATGTTACAGCCTAGAAGGTACATACAATACTTTTATTGTGGTCTTGCTGGATTATTGGACTGGTTTCAATACTTACTTCAGTGATGACATCAGGTCGACACAGATTGATGCTTGAATGTATATATAAAAGAAAAAAGCCTTGGGCTTGAATCACAGTAGTTTTTTTAGTTTTTTGCAGCAGTTTTTGATGCAGTTTTTTAAGCCATGGACAAGGTTAGATCCTATAACAATGAAAAGTGTAGAGGAAAGTCTGATCCATCCACATGCTTTCTTATCTTCCATTTGCCTCAAAAACACCAGTCACAAACTTCAACAAAACCTGCACGTGTGACCCAGCGCGAAGGAGTTTTACTTTTCATGCAATGAGAATTCTTGACTCCATAGAATAACAATACACAAGACACCCATGAGTTCTCATTAGAGATATCATCTTCTGCTTATTAGAGCGTGGACAGATGGGATCTGGGCTTTTATTGTGTTGTACAAAAATATTGTAGGTCATCAACCTGAGAGATACCAGCCCAGAAGGCACAGTGTATAGCAGAACCACTAATGATTAACTTATACGCTGCCTCTTGACACGTGCAGTTCAGCAACAATCTGATTAATTACGTTCTGAACCTCATTCTTGTGATGTTCTCAGGGCATTAAGGGGCATCTCTCATAGGTACAATTAGTATAGTTTACTTCACTATTGTAACACGAATATGCCATTACCTTCCATTCATCTTCCCATTTCTTGTGATCATACTTTGCCTTGGTGTCTTGAATCCTCTTGTGTATCATTTGGTTTTCTGCAGTGATTCTTTCAGTTTCTATGTTCCGTCGGCTCCAATAATGACTATAAAACAGAATTCAATACAAGACGTTCAGTAAACATCCTTAAGAAATAATTCCTAGAAAGAAAATTATGTCTTCTGCTCTATTTCTAATGTACATCAGTGTCACGTACACAGTCACCAGCACGTGACTGGGGGCCACTGTAATGGAGTCGATTTATTTCCACTTGCGCTCACCTCTCACTCAGGTAGCGAATCAAGCATAAATCACACCCTAAGACAGTTCCAGCACCCAAAAATATATGTTGCCACCACCTTCCTTCAATAATCAAAAAAGAATCAGACGGAAGGAATCTGATCCCAAAAATATACTTTGTAAAAACACTTCTTCAAGATAATGGATTTGTGCAGCGACAAGAATGTATTAACTTTTAATTTTAATACGAAACGGGGTTCAATGCTTACATAGAAAAAATACAATAACACTGACTATGACATACGTATCAAACAGTTATAAAATAAAAGGGATAAACTTATAAAGCCCTTACACTTACAAGTCTTGAATTTCAGATCCCGGGGTAAGGATGAAGATGGAACACAGCTCAATCCAGGATTGACCCCAAACTATATAAACATATCTGATCCTTGGACATTGGGTCTTATACCCTACTCAGCCATCTCAGGTTTTCCCCACCTCCTTCATAACTATGCTTCATTTCACTGGCTGGAAGATATAACGAGGTGGGTGGACCCTTGAAGTCTAATGAGGGTTGTTGCTTACTATCCCCACTAGATGGCAATCACGGACTGTGCTTCTGCGTTGACAGATCGATGACCTCTGTCTATTCATGGACCCGTGTTTATGACTGGCAATATGACAGAAGTCAGCCATGCCTGATAAGATGCTCTCCTTTAATCAAGTAATGATGGAACTTATGTATACAGAACAGGTCGTAAAACGTAATAAATATGGATACAGCCCATGGATACAAGGGGGTAATAGAACTGTCAAAAGAGACTGGTGTGAGGTTCTGCAGACTTATGATACAAATTCCATTCCCAAAGTGGGGGTGGAGGTCTTTGAGCTGCAGAGATACAGAAATTGTAGACTCACAATATAAAAAAATGTGTTAACCACAATACAGAATGCAGTTATTCCTAATGTACTACATTACAATCAGATAAACTGTACTGCTGTTTATTTTCTTACCCATGACTCCATCCCATGAATATTGAGCTTCATACTAGTCCTGTTACATTGGCTAACCCATCCTCTCTGACTCTCCAAGTTATACAGCATCTTCTATGGAGCAAAGCTCAGTCTCTCTGACCGTCATGCTCATTGTGAGTCTTAGATAGTGTTGATCGAACCGATCTAGAAAAGTTAAGTTCTAGTAGAACTTCTTGAATTTTTAGAACTCGAACCGAACATTTTACTGTCCGTTCGAGTAAAGTTCTAGTTCGACACGCCATTGTCAGTTTAGTTTTCAGCTGCTTTCTGCACTTTTGGCGGCCATCCAATCACATTTCTTCTCTTTTGGCGGCCATCCAATCAGTGCAGAACACAGAGAAGTGTCAAAAAACGTCATCACTGAGGTGCAGGGCTCTCATTGGCTGCTAAAATCACATGACCATGTTATAAATATTTCGCTGCCTTGAGAACGCCATTTTCAGCTCACTCTCTGTACTGTACAGACTGCTCTTAGTTAGATAGCATTTTCCTCTCCATAGACATCAATAGCTAGGGAGTTTGGTATTGCTGGCTGCATCTTTCCCACACCCAGAAGCTGTTGTTTGGTGACATTTTCAGGCTCACATAATGCCTAACTCTCATATAAATGGATATATATTATACAGAATGCTTGGATTTGCTAAATCATACTCTGTGCCCAAAAGTTCAGTTTTTGTAGGTTTGGGGGTTCAGTAATTGGATAATACACCGTCTCCAAATCTCCTATGTGTCAAAGGGGCTTTTGGGCCCCCTCAGGATAAGGGGTCCCGTAACAGCTGCTACCGCTGCACCTCCTATAGCTTCACCTCTGCTTGCAAGCTATCCTCATCTTTTCAGTTAACCATTGAAAGGAATGAAGTATTTTAGCCTCTCAATTTTTTTTCTGTCACTCTTAGAGCCAACTTTTTTTCACCAAGTTGTTCCATGTATCCAGTTTACTGGTATGGATGGTAATTACAGCTTCTCCTCACCTGCATAGGTATAAAAATTAACCATAACATCTTCTCCCATTCACTTTAATGGGGTACGAGTTTGTTTCTAGTTCGAATAGAACTTCAAACCAAACACACTAAAGTTTGAGGTTCTAATCGAACTAGAACTTTTTACTGCTCGCTAATCTCTAAAATTGTCACCATTAACTTGTGAAGGACAATGGATCTTCCGGGTCGCACACATGTTTTAGCACAGAACTACAGAGGGGAGCAGAGTTTAAAGAGCTCTCTGGTTTTCTTACTTTAACCCCTATACGGGGAATTGATCTGCACTCCCGGGTAACTACATCTGTGGTGATAACTGCTGTCCAAACACAGTGCCAAGGGAGAAGATGATAGTAGGCCAAGTCTGAGGGCAGGACAGGCAGCAGATAAGTAGTGAGGTTAAGGCAAAGTTTTTACCAGGAATCCTTAGACAGTATACACTTAAGAACACCACAAGGTACAATCAAAGATCAGACACAGAGGTTGGGTAACTGCCCCTTTAAATAGTCACAGATTCCTTTTTTCAGAGGAGCAGCAGTTTTTCTGTGCACAGAAGGTCTAAAAGGACTAGTGCTCACATGGTAGAAAGCAGGGGCCAGGCGGAGTGACTGAGCAGCATGTAGAAACAGGAAAAAGCCTCAAAGAACAGCACAAATGTGAAGGGCCACTGCCATGGCCGTGGACATGTGACACATTGTAGAATTGCATGAAGAGACTGCCTTCTGGTCCAGACAGAAAATAGACATAGAGAGGGTCAGAGTGCAGGAACAAAAGAAACTGAACGCCAGTGCTATCCATCTGAAGAACGTTACAAGCAGGTCAGAGGATAAAAAGTTTTCCGGGGTTCATCTTCAAGTCCCACAGACAAGACAATACTATACATTATGTTGGCATGTTGGCTGAGAGGCATCACCTGGTAGTAGCTGTGACATCCAGAGAGCATTTCTTGATAGACTAATAATGTATACTGAAAACAGAATAATAACATGGAAATTTGTTAAAATAGTAGATGCCAACAGTTACCTAACTGTTTCCAGGAGCCAAGACAAAAACGTGGATCCACAATAATTTATGATTATGATTTATATGCAAAAATGTGCACTTTAGATTCAGACTTCTAATCACAAGCCCGGATTCTCAACAAATGAGTTTGTGAAGAAGGTTACCCCAAACAGCTTCTCTCATTGACCTTTATTCCACTTCAAGAATGATCAAGAAATACATCAAGTAAGGATAGAAATGGTCCCCACACCTTTCAAAGAAAACCCTGTTGGCTCCTAGGCATGTATTTAAACAGGGCCCATGTCTAAAGACCACTCTTTCTGTCCAACTGAAGGCTACTTTTCTTAAGAGTCCCCAAAACAGATAACAGTGCCACAACTACTATTATAAACTACATCCCGCTGACATAGTGCAAGATGGAACTACGTTCATGTCTTACATTACTCTATGGATTTATATCAAACATAGGTTAGGCTGCAAATCACAACATGCTATAGATCAAATGAGTGTGAAATTTCTTATAATAAGGAAGGACCATACAAAGCCTCTGTAACAGGCTGAACAAACATAGGTCCAGTAAACAGTTCGTGATGCATAGCACTGCTAAACATTTGCACTTCAGTTTAATTGTGTCACCATTACCCATCAGATGTCATTTCTGCCAATCAGCTGAATAGATTCAACCTTCTGTTCACACATGAGGTCTACCAGATATATAAACAGAAAAGACAAAGTCGAAAAATCAGCTCAATAGGTGTGTCAGACCCACTGGAGATGCAGAAACACAGCTCGGTGAAATAGCACAGACTTTCAATGCAGGAACCAGCTTCCAATCCAGATGGTAATATTTAAAAAATAATCAAAAATTTATTAAAATATGTTAAAAACAACTTAAATATGCACAGACTCGTGGACTG
The DNA here is from genome assembly GCA_025379985.1 of Phyllomedusa bahiana. Taxonomy (NCBI): domain Eukaryota; kingdom Metazoa; phylum Chordata; class Amphibia; order Anura; family Hylidae; genus Phyllomedusa; species Phyllomedusa bahiana. Next base: position 97,888 of record JAODAL010003951.1, on the reverse strand, counting down.
GGAAAACGCAACAAGAGTAGCTTAAAGGGAAAGTGTCATCAAAAAAATGACTTATTGTTTAACTCACATTTTTATGTTAAACACATTTTTTAGGAATTTTTGGTTATGTTTTTTTAATTTTCCATATCACTTTCAATATTTTTTAATAATTCTTAAGTCCTGCAGTTTTCATTTTGGCCACTAGTGCCTAATAATCGTCTGACACTTTCTGCTCTGTTTAGAGACCTTTTCAGCAGTGTGCTCATTATCATTAAAAGCAGGGTCAAACTGAAAGGAGACACCATTGTGTACAGATAACACAGAATCTACCAGTCACAAGAGGAGATGTCACAGCTCCCCCCTCCCCTCCCTGCACAGTAATTTATTCCTAGGTCACAGAGCATACCTAGAAAACTCTCCTATACAAGTCTATGGGACAGAATCTGTCTTAAGGCTCCTATGTGCATGAAGCTGCTGTAAAGTATCTCTCTGACTGCTGTTAAAGCAGTGCAAGCAAGAATGTCTTCCCCACAATCATTTATAGACGGCCGAAATGAGAAATCTACAATCAGGAAATAAAAACGACTGAGAGGAAAAGAATATGGACCAGGGTCTTGATTTAATAAGTAAAAAAAAAATAAATAAAATTGCCGACAGATTCCCTTTAAGTGAACGCTGACGCGTTTTGGATCAATGATCCTTACTCATAGCATTGGAAGCTGGTTCCGGCATTGAAAGTTCCTACCAGATATATACACTCAACATTCTGGTTCCCTTAAGCCCCATTCAATTAACTGGGGTAATCCTTTAACACTGTATCACTATGTAGTCATGTTATGTATTATTTATTCATGTATTATTCAGTATTTATGTGTATCTTTACACTGGACGGTTTATGACGTACCATCAGGTTCACTCACTCACTCGGATGTTAATTTCTAGCATTAACGTCTACAAGCTGTAAATTGTAATAAGAGAGACGTGATCATGTTTATTAGCATATGTATCATTGCCTTCCTTTGTTTCACTTCCAAGTCAATAGACTACTCTGCTTCTTATGGTTGCAATGTAGCTTTAAGAGACAAATGTGCTCCACAATTTGCCCCTTGAATAAAAATTGCAGAACGGAGTAAAAATGCCACTGACCCGTTAACAGGAACTACTAACCAGTCAACATTTCTAGGCAGTGGTTCAGCCACTGCCCGAAAGGCAAATCCTAGTCTTTCCTGATAACAGCACATAACATGAACAGCTGTTTTGACATAGACCCTCTGTCTTAGAGACCAAAAACACTTCACCTTTCCTAAAAGACAGTGCCAGTTGCATCACAGCAAATAAGGACACATATTGGGCATCTATCATTACAGCTAAGGGCATCCTGTGCCCCCAGCCATGGATTCAGGACCCACCTGTAGAGCAGATGACCAGCTCTCAACAGCTGTAGATATTATTGTGCAAAAATATGCCAAACACAAGTCCATTAACGCCTCGTAAGGCTGGGCACTAGAGAGAATAGAAAAATGTCCCTCAATCAATAGAGGACAAATTCTACTTCAACTGTAAAGAACATCAAACGATTGAGAGCAATAGGTCATAAAATAGCACAATTTTTATTAATTACAAAAAATTAAATTAAAGTGTAAGATCACACATACAATATATGAGCTCACAGGCTCTAATGGTATCATGAGTAGGTGATGCACATCATGAACATGAATGGTAAAGATATGTAACAAGCTTAGAAAGTCACACCACTGCAAATTACATGATCAGAGAAGTAATCATGGATCCTAGTAACAAAGTGTCACGACCCATATTGACAAGTACAACTACTGTAGGCTCCCTCGTGCACTTTTCTTCCCCATTTCGTTCAATGGAATTTCTTGTAACCGGTCTGTGTATTTGGAACACCTATAAAAAAAAAATGGCACCTACTTTCCATTCTGCACAGATACTTTCTCGAGATCAGTGTAGGTTCCAGAAGTGGGACTTGCACCTATCAGACATGTATATCTTACTAAAATGTCTGAGGTGGGAACACCACTTTAAGATGTCCATAGTTAAACATTTAAGGAGTAATGATGAATGTACTTAAAATGATATTAAGAAAAAATTTAAGAGAGGGCCCACATGCAAAGCGTCCTTTAGGGTATATTCACACGGCTTATTTAGCTGCACATTTCGCCACGTATTGCGCTTTATACGCGGCAAAATGCACGCCGCAATGACTATAATTATAGCTCTTATGGAGAGCTATGGATTACGTGTCGTCTCCCCGTGGTCGTATTGTACGCGCGGGGGCAGAATTGACATGTCAATTGTTTGCGGCGCTCATGCGCCACTAACAATGCATACATGTAGTCCTGGATGGATGTCGCCCACCCCCGTGCTTTGTAATTAAATCTACCAAAACACACAGCGTATTGTGGCGTGTACTATATGCGTCGCAATAAGACGTGTGAACATACCCTTACACTGCTGGATTTAATTCGGGTGCACAGTGGTCTGGCACTTGTTTCCATTCCTTAAGTAAGGATGGCCTAACATCTGGGTCGCTCCTCTCTTCTCATTATCTAATGTTCAAGTGTCTCTTGGTAGTAGGAGTCCTGTCCTTGTGATAGTTTGCCAACATCTCCATATTAACAAGATTTTCATTACGGACATTTTAATAGAAGAAAAACAAAGCACAATCCAGGCACCTTAGCAAACATGTAATGTTCCTCTACAGGCGGCTGTGACCTGTAATATTGAGATAAAAGAGGCAATCTAGTAGTTTGCTGAACATTACAGATAGTTGCTAGAAATATAATTAAAATGTAGGAAAAAAATCTAATCTCCAGTGTGTGAAGGAGTTATGTGAAGAATTTAACGGAGCAGAATCTCATCTAAAGCCAGACTCCAATGATCCAACTTATGCTGGATACACTGACAAATTATACTGAAAAACTACTACCGTATAGAGCAAATATATATATATATATACTGTATATTCTCGGCACATGGTGCAGAACAGAATTCTACTTGTACTACTACTCTGTTTTTTTTACTGTATAGTATATTTTGACTTAGGCTATGTTCATATGGCATAAATTCGGCGTGCATTTCGCTTCGTATTTGCGCCTAATACACAGCGAGATGCGCGCCGCAATTACAGTAATCCATAGCTCTCATAGAGAACTATGGATTACGCCTCGTCCCCGCACGCTTACAATGCGATCATATTGTACACGCGGGGGGATAAGTGACATGTCCATTACTCTCGGTGATATAACCTTATATATAACAGAGCTCCGTTTCTCTCCCTCTATCAAATCATGTTCTCGGCTAGGGCAGCACTAACCACTTGACAAGTTCCTTTTAAGGGTATGTTCACACGGCGTAATTGCAGCGCGTACAGTACACGCCTCAATACGCGGGGTGATTTGGGAGTCGCACTGATCAGCACATACTCCCGTGGCGCAGGAGGCCGGCAGCATTACTCTATCCTCTCTCCTTCTGTCATATAACCCTGTATATCACAGAGCTCAGCTTCTCTATCATATAACCCTATATATCACAGAGCTCAGCTTCTCTATCATATAACCCTCTATATAACAGAGCTCAGGTTCTCTCTCAGATAACACTATATATCACAGAGCTCAGCTTCTCTATCATATAACCCTATATATCACAGAGCTCGGCTTCTCTCCTCTATCATATAACCCTATATATCACAGAGCTCAGCTTCCCTCCCTCAATCATATAACCCTATATATCACAGAGCTCATCTCCTCTCCTCTATCATATAACCCTATATATCATAGAGCTCAGCTTCTCTCCCTCTATCTTATAACTCTATATATCACAGAACTCAGCTTCTCTCCCTCTATCACATCCTACTGTCAGATAGGGCAGCATAAACCAGCTCAAAGGTTCCCGTTAAAGAGGTTTTCCCATCTCACACATTTACGGTATCTCAAGAACAGGCCCGAAAAGTCTCCATTAAGAAAGGAGAGGAGGTCAGAACTCTCTTATTCAATGCAATGGGAGATTTGAGTTTAGAAGAATACAAACATTGGTTCTTTCACTGCAGTACCAGACACTGATATCAATACGAGCAGCGGCGTAACTACAGGGGGTGCAGCGGTAGCAGTCGCTACCGGGCCCTGCAGCCTGAGGGGGCCCAAAAGCTCTTCTGCCACATAAGAAAACACCAGTATTGCAGATGGCGCTTGGGAGCTGGGGGGCCCCATTTCACTTTTTGCACCAGGGCCCAATAACTTGAAGTTACGCCTCTGAATAGGAGTGTGGGCATGCTATTGAAACTTTATCACTACTAATTTGCCAGAATGCAAGCTTAACCCATTTTACCAATGTACAATTCCTATGTTAAAATTCACTTTTTATGGAGTACCGTATATACTCGAGTATAAGCCGAGGCACCTACTTTTGCCACAAAAACGGGAAAGCTTATTGACTCGAGTATAAGCCTAGGGTGAAAAATGCAGCGGCTACTGGTGAATTTTAAAAATAAAAATAGATACCAATAAAATTACAAAGGCAGGTATAGACAGATTAATATCCCCCATAGGCAGATATAGGCAGTTATATGTCCCTCATAGGCAGGTTATAGGATGGTATAGGTCGTTATAGGCAGGTAAAAGTCCCCCTAGGCAGGTTATAGGCAGGTATAGGTCGTTATAGGCAGGTATAGGCACACATGCCAACTCTCCCGCTTTTGGCGGGGGGGTCCCGCTAATGGGGGTCCCCCCCCCACGCTCCCGGCAGAGTTGGCATTTCTCCCGCCGCCAGCAGGCGGCGGGGGCTCTTTAACTGACCGCGACGACAGAGTAGCGCTGGTGCGCTACTCTGGCGCCGCCGGGCCGTTCCCACAGGCGGGTGAAGCGCCCGCTGCGCCCGCTTCACCCGCCCGGAGTCTCGCTGTGCAGGGAGGAGGCAGGAAGGATCGCTCCCTCCTCCCCCTGTATGTACAGCGCCGGTGTGCGCTGTACATACAAGTCAGCGGCGCAGGGGGTGTGACGCGCGGCTGCTCTCACTTCCCCTGCGACGTTGAGGAGATCGTCCTGGTCAGGTGAGTAGCTTTTATTATTTTATTTTTATTAGCTTTAGGGGGGCACTACCTGGCAAACAATGGGGGCACTACCTGGCAACCGAGGGGGCACAACCATGCAAACAATGGGGGCACTACCTGGCAAACAATGGGGGCATCTACCTGGCAAACAATGGGGGCACTACCTGGCAAACAATGGGGGCATCTACCTGGCAAACAATGGGGGCATCACCTGGCAACAGAGGGGGCACTACCTGGCAAAGAGGGGGCACTACCTGGCAAACAATGGGGGCACTACCTGGCAAACAATGGGGGCACTACCTGGCAACAGAGGGGGCAACTACCTGGCAACAGGGGGGCACTACCTGGCAAACAATGGGGGCATCTACCTGGCAACAGAGGGGGCACTACCTGGCTAACAATGGGGATAATAACACACTGGCTAACAAAAAACTGGAGGGCATCAACCTGGCTAACAAAGGGGGCAATACCTGGCTAACAGAGAGGGCATCTACCTGGCAACAGAGGGGGCACGACCTGGCTAAAAAAGTGGGCACTACCTAGCTAACAATGGGGGCATTTACCTGGCACCAGAGGGGGCACTACCTGGCAACAGAGGGGGCACTACCTGGCAACCAAAGGGGGGCATCTACCTGGCTAACTAAGGGGGCATCTACCTGGCTAACAAAGGGGGGCAACTACCTGGCAACAAGGGGGCATCTACTTGGCTACAAGGGGGCATCTACTTGCCTGTAAGGGGCACTACCTGGTTATGGGGGGCTACTACCTGGCTATAAAGGCATCTACCCGGCTTTCTTCCAAAGCCGTTATGCAGTTAGGTGGAGTGGGTGTGGCTTTTTTTAAGGGGCGTGGCACACCGACAAGATGGGCGTGCCCATGCAAATTTTTGCTGTGGCGCGCTATGCGCGGCCCACTACAATCTCCTGCTTTTTCAATTTCAAAAGTTGGCAACTATGGGTATAGGTCCCCCTAGGCAGGCTATAGGCATGGTATAGGTCACTCCAGGCAGGCTACAGGCATGGTATAGATCGTTATAGGCAGGTATAGGCCCCCTAGGCAGGCTATAGGCAGTTATATGTCCTTTAGGTAGGCTGTAGGCAGGGTATAGGCAGGTATAGGTCCTATAGGTAGGCTATAGGCAGGTATAGGTCCTATAGGTAGGCTGTAGGCAGGGTATAGGCAGGTATAGGTCCTATAGGTAGGCTGTAGGCAGGGTATAGGCAGGTATAGGTCCTATAGGTAGGCTGTAGGCAGGGTTTAAAAAAAAAAAAAAAAAAAAAACACTTACCTGGCTCCCTGCTGCTCCGTCTCCCTCGCGGCTCCGCCTCCTCGCTGTCCGGCCTCCCGTGCGCTCTCCTCGGTCTTCTCGGCACAGGCGGGTGATGTCATCAGGCCGCGCACGCAGCGTGATGACACACGCGGCCTGTGCCGGAAACTCTCTGCTCCGCAGTGGTATCTCTCCACCTGTGTGCGCTTCGGAGGACCCTGTCAGCTGTACTCGGCCTTCAGCTATATGCGCTACATGAGGAGTCGAATATATATGAAGCGTCCCTGACGGCACTCAGGTCATCGCAGCGCCCGCGCGCCGACAGTAACTCGAGTATAAGACGAGGGGGGATTTTTCAGCACATTTTTTGTGCTGAAAAACTTGGCTTATGCTTGAGTATATACGGTATTTCCCTAAAATGTTCTTACCTTATTCAAAAATTTAAAAAAAGGTTCTAAACACTGTACTTATGTAGTTATTCTAAATCTTATAATTCTGTACAATGTACATTAACAAACAAGCGTCTAAGAAATCCCAATAAAATGATGTGGCCCCTCCAATATGCCACAAAGGAACAGTGCTAGGATTAAAACTATGCCACATGTTCCACCACATTATGTGGCATCATCAGCAGTTTAGGGGTTATGGCTTTTGAAGCTCAGCCCATTTTAATTGAACAGGCTACATTGCAGTAGCAGGTATGTTCAGCTGTTCTCCATAGCTATATTGAAATGAAGAGGACAGTTCTGACCAGCTCTCTATTCTCCGTTCAATCCTTGGGGCCCCTACATTCAATAGACAATGGCACAATGATGTCAAAGTAATGTCAATACAAAAGTGGATGAACCTGTTACTGCACTATAGCCTATTCACAGAGACGTAGCTACAGGGGGTGCAGAGGTATCAGACCCTGGAGCCAGAAGGGGCCCAATAGCCCCTCTGCCAAATAAGAAGACACCAGTATTATAAATGGCACATGGTAGGTTGAGGCCCCTGTACAGATATTGTGGTAGGGCACAGGGGCTTTAAATGATGCCTCTGCCTATTTAATTAAATGAGGCTGAGCTTCCATAACAAGCACAACCACCCTAAGGTTATGTTCACACGGCTTAAAATGGGACGTATCTCGCCCCGTATTTCAAGCCATAGTGTGCGAAATACGGGGCGAGATATGTCCCAGTCATTACGGTAATCCACAGTTCTCAGAGAACTATGGATCACGTCTCCTCTCCCCACTCGCACAATTTGGCGAGCGGGGAGAGAAGCGACATGTAAATTATTCACGGCGTATACGCGCCGAGAATAATGAATGTCGATGGGGCCAGCGAGTTGCCGCCCCTCCCCCGCCCCGCTCTCGATCACATGGCGTAATTGCGGGCAAAATACGTCCCGCAATTACTGCCGTGTGAACATAGCCTAATAGACATCACTGTGCCTGTATAAAAACAAATGGATAAATTATCCCCCCTTCCCGCCTCTAGTGCTTTTTAAATGTGACTTCATGGCCATGTGTATACAAATAGAGCAAGTTTGCTTCACCCTTAACAGGCTTCCTCCTTCAAGCACTCACTTCAGGGCGTAGTTGCAAAGCGTGGTTCAAGGGTGAGCTCGGAGACAGCCCATGGATTCAACGGGCAGAGTACCGTGTATTAAGTAATAAATATTCTCCAGCATTTCCGTATTTACATTATTCCAAAAGTTAAAAATCCATAGCAGCAAACATATGACTTACGCGTTTCGGGTATAAAAACCCTTATTCATAGCATAACATCAAAATGCTTTAGGTGTTTGATGTTATGCTATGAATGAGGGTTTTTATACCCGAAATGCGTAAGTCATCTTATGTTTGCTGCTATGGATTTTAAACTTTTGGAATAAAGTAAATAATACGGAAGACCTGGAGAATATTTACTTAATTCATGGCCATGTGGTTTTGGTGCAGGAATGGTCTCCTGAACTGCAGAGACAACGGAAGGCTCCAATATCAATCAAAATTGTTACGTTTCAAGGCTTTATTAAGGCAAACATAAGAGTACATGAAACAAAAGGGGAACCCTTGAAATGAGTGTGGGAAAGTGGATCCTTGGGACCATATAGGCTGACCTACCACGGTCAGGGATGTAAGGCCTAGGCCAGAAGACTGGAACACTGTTCGCAGGATGTGAAAAGTCCGGAAGGGCAGGGCCTAGGGGTCACACATCAGGGAGCTGCAGACGAGACAGAGGCCCTGGACCACCACAGGACAGGAGGGAACTCCATCAGGAGGGACGGCACAGGAACATGAACTCTACCAGGAGGCACAGCACAGGAATACAAACTCCGCCAGGAGGCACAGCACAGGTACAGAAACTCCGCCAGGAGGCACAGCACAGGTACACAAACTCCGCCAGGAGGCACAGCACAGGAACACAAACTCCGCCAGGAGGCACAGCACAGGTACACGCAGACCGCCACTATGCACAGCACAGCTACACGAATACCGACAGGAGGCACAGCACAGGTACACAAACTCCGCCAGGCAGGCACAGCACAGGTACACAACTCCGCCAGGAGGCACAGCACAGGTACACGAACTCGCCAGGAGGCACAGCACAGGTACACGAACTCCGCCAGGAGGCACAGCACAGGTACACTAACTCCGCCAGGAGGCACAGCACAGGAACACGAACTCCGCCAGGAGGCACAGCACAGGAACACAACTCCGCCAGGAGGCACAGCACAGGAATACGAACTCCGCCAGGAGGCACAGCACAGGTACACAAACTCCGCCAGGAGGCACAGCACAGTTACACAAACTCCGCCAGGAGGCACAGCACAGGTACACAAACTCCGCCAGGAGGCACAGCACAGGAACACAAACTCCGCCAGGAGGCACAGCACAGGAACACAAACTCCGCCAGGAGGCACAGCACAGGAACACAAACTCCGCCAGGAGGCACAGCACAGGAACACAAACTCCGCCAGGAGGCACAGCACAGGAACACGAACTCCGCCAGGAGGCACAGCTCTCGTTCACAAACTCCGCCAGGAGGCACAGCACAGTTACACTAACTCCGCCAGGAGGCACAGCACAGGTACACGAACTCCGCCAGGAGGCACAGCACAGGACACGAAACTCCGCCAGGAGGCACAGCACAGGAACACGAAACTCCGTCAGGAGGCACAGCACAGGTACACCAACTCCGTCAGGAGTCACAGCACAGGTACACGAACTCCGTCAGGAGTCACAGCACAGGTACACGAACTCCGCCAGGAGGCACAGCACAGGTACACAAACTCCGCCAGGAGGCACAGCACAGGAACACGAACTCCGCCAGGAGGCACAGCACAGGAACACGAACTCCGCCAGGAGGCACAGCACAGGAACACGAACTCCGCCAGGAGGTACAGCACAGGAACACGAACTCCGAACACAGGAACTCTTGGGACTTTAGGCAGTGCAGCGGGCCTTAGCCCAACAACACCAATACTCAGGAGGTGCCTTTGAAAGGAATCAGCAGAAGAGGATAGGCTACAGCTGGATCAGCCCAGTTGGAGTAGTTAACCATTGCAGTACTGAGCAGCAGAAGCAAATTCCAACCTCCAGGATCAAACACACAGTTGCATGCAGGCAGAGGAATTTGCAGATTGTGACAAAAATCTTATCTTCATCCGGCATCCGATAAATTACAGTGAAAAATAAAATCACATATTTTATTCAAACTTAGTTAAAATAGAAGAACTGCATCCCGCAGTCTAATGGGCTCCCTCTGACGCATTTCAAGCTGACACAAGCTCTTAGTCACTGTGCCTGCTACTGCAGCGAAGGGCCCAATGTCTGTTATGTTGTTCTTCTGTTATTCCTCTTGGCAATGCAAGAATGAATTGACAACCAGGTGATATCATTCCCCTTATTAGGCGATATGTTGACACTGTCTAATTAGGACTGATATTAGACTTTGTAGAGACGCGCTATATAGACAAGAGGAATGGTAACACTCAATTATCAATGTATTCAATCCCAGGAGGATTAACAGAGGAACACAAAGCAGAATTTTATACAAATAGAAAGTAATACAAGTGCTTGCTAACATAGAACTGTCAGAAAAACCAAGAACAGGTAGCTGGGGTGAACTCTGCTTTACATATAAATAGTATTTGTCTTTCCAAACTTTAGAACGAAGCAGAAAAGATTAGCAATAAATGTTAGACTGCGTCCTTGACAGCAACTAATACAAGTGAAGAGAAATTATCAGAATGCATTTGCATGGTAGAAACTACAAAATGGTCCCCACGCAATTCTGTGACATTCGCTTTCCTCTAATCAATACAAATGGATTTTTTAATATGACATTTGTATCCACTTACATTAATGGTCTTCAGATTAAACTGTGTAGTCACTGCGGTGAAGATGTCTTGGCTCAGAGATGTGTGTTGGAGGACAAGCTATTCGGATATTGCCAGGGCTTTCTATAGCATTTGTTTTACTAATTAAAGCTGTGTATGAAAAAGTATTCCCTCTGTCCTTGTCAGAACCGCCTCTGGGGATTTCTCCACCCTGTGGACTGATCAGACAGGTAGAAGTTATAATGAGCTGGTATTGTATATAATGAGCCCACCGACTCCACCCCCTTTCGTAATTTCGGTCCTTAGGGTCACATAACAAGTAGAGGTTTAGACTATAGAATTCTGAAAGGTCCTCAGATGACGCCCCCTTCGGGAGGTTAATCCAGAAGTCAGTGTGAGAGGTCCCTCCCTAAGGGGTCTGCTTGCTACAGTGGGGAAAAAACTTATTTAGTCAGTCACTAATTGTGCAAGTTCTCCCACTTAAAAAGATGAGAGAGGCCTGTAATTGACATCCTAGGTCGACCTCAACTATGAGAGACAAAATGAGAAAAAAAGTCCCGAAAATCACTGTCTGATTTGGAAAGAATTTATTTGCAAATTATGGTGGAATATAAGTTTTTGGTCAATAACAAAAGTTCAACTCAATACTTTGTTATATTTCCTTTGTTGGCAATGAGAGAGGTCAAATGTTTTCTGTAAGTCTTCACAAGGTTGGCGCACACTGTTGCTGGTATGTTGGCCCATTCCTCCATGCAGATCTCCTCTAGAGTGGTGATGTTTTGGGGCTGTCGTTGGGCAACAGAGACTTTCAACTCCCTCCAAAGGTTATTTATGGGGTTGAGATCTGGAGACTGGCTAGGCCACTCCAGGACCTTGAAATGCTTCTTATGAAGCCACTCCTTCGTTGCCCTGGCAGTCTGCTTGGGATCATTGTCATGCTGAAAGACCCAGCCACGTTTCATCTTCAATGCCCTTTGCTGATGGAAGGAGGTTTGCACTCAAAATCTCACAATACATGGCCCCATTCATTCTTTCATGTACACGGATCAATCGTCCTGGTCCCTTTGAAGAGAAACAGCCCCAAAACATGATGTTGCCCCCCCCCATGCTTCACAGTAGGTATGGTGTTCTTTGGATGCAACTCAGCATTCTCTCTCCTCCGAACATGACGAGTTGTGTTTCTAGCAAACAGTTCTACTTTGGTTTCATCTGACCATATGACATTCTCCCAATACTCTTCAGGATCATCCAAATGCTCTCTAGCAGACTTCAGAAGGGCCCAGACATGTACTGGCTTAAGCAGGGGGACACATCTGGTACTGCAGGATCTGTGTCCCTGACGACGTAGTATGTTACTGATGGTAACCTTTGTTACGTTGGTCTCAGCTCTCTGCAGATCATTCACTAGGACTCCCCGGGTGGTTCTGGCATTTTTGCTCACCGTTCTTATGATCATTTTGATCCCACGGGGTGAGATGCTGTGTGGAGCCCCAGATCGAGGAAGATTATCAGTGGTCTTGTATGTCTTCCATTTTCTAATTATTGCTCCCACAGTTGATTTCTTCACACCAAGCTGCTTGCCTATTGCAGAATCAGTCTTCCCAGCCTGGTGCAGGGCTACAATTTTGTTTCTGGTGTCCTTTGACAACTCTTTGGTCTTCACCATAGTGGTGTTTGGAGTGTGACTGTTTGAGGTTGTGGACAGGTGTCTTTTATACTGATATCAAGTTCAACCAGGTGCCATTACTACAGGTAATAAGTGGAGAACAGAGAAGCCTCTTAAAGAAGAAGTTGCAGGTCTGTGAGAGGCAGAAATCTTGCCTGTTTTTAGGTGACCAAATTCTTATTTTCCACCATAATTTGCAAATAAATTCTTTCCAAATCAGACAATGTGATTTTCTGGATTTGTTTTCTCCTTTTGTCTCTCATAGTTGAGGTCGACCTATGATGCCAATTACAGACCTCTCATCTTTTAAGTGGGAGAACTTGCACAATTGGTGACTGACTAAATACATTTTTCCCCACTGCACCTGAGCATATTATGTGTCTAACAGGATGCAAAGGACGCTTTAGTTTTTCTTTATGATTTATCTTCAGTCCTGTCTAAAGCACAAGGCTTTCCCCCTCCTCATGTATAGACAGTCTGAATAACTTGAAACTGTACAACTCTTTATGTAGAATGCCAGCTCATTAAGACTTCCACCTGTCCTATCAGTCCACAAGGCAGAGAAATCCACATATTGTGCTGCCGATAGGAATAAGGAAAAACATCTGCTGGGTCTCTCTGTTAGACGTCTAGAGACGTTGCTGCAGAAACAGGAGTTTTGCGGCTCCCAGCACCACAGTTACGCTAGGAATAGAGCGGTAGTTAACAGTTCTGTTCCTAGAGCAGTCTCTGTAAGCACCAGTAAGTGGAGAAAACCTCCGCTCCCCAGCGCTTAACTCTTTGATTGCCACAGTCCATGACTGCAGCATTATTAAAAGGGCTTTCCCTTGCTCTGTCAGGTGATGCCCATTGACCCGATGGAGCAGGGAAACATCTGTACAGTCAGCCCTGAAGACCTAGAGTAACCCGAGGGTTGTTTGTATAATAAGCCTGCAGGCAGGGCACACTGCAAGCTGCCCTGACTGCTGCATGTGTCATATTGACACAGATTTCAATGTATTAGCATATATGAATATGCTAATACATTACTAAGTGTAAAAAAAAATGTTAAATCGTTATCCCTTCATGGGATTATAAAAAAGTAAAAAACAAAGTGTAGAAAAAAATAAATAAAATATTTAATAAAAATAATTGTGCATACATTACACTAAAAAGAACCTACACATACTAGGTATCTGCATGACCACAATGACCTGCAGAATTAATCTAACAGGTTATTTAGTGTGAAATACGAATGGTGTAAAAAATTTAAAAAAACAAAAAAATGTTAAAAAAAAATCTGGAGTAGTTTAGATGTAAGCTCAAACTATGTCCCGAAAAAGTACAACTTCTCCTGCATAAAACAACGTCCCATACAACTGCATCATTGAAAAAATAAAAAGGTTTCGACTGTTGAAATGCAAAGAGGCAAAAACTAGAGCCTGGGGCTTAAGGAGTTGAAAAAGTAAAAGATTCTCCCTGACTTCTAGTGACAGTGAATGTAGGCAACTGGACATTGGAAGAATGAACCGCCCACTGGGCTCACACCCCAAATAACAAAATGGCTTAAACAAAAAAGAAACCCCACAAATCTACAAAAGCAAAATCAGGGAGGGTGGGAAAGCAACATAGAAGGGGTCCAGGAGGAAGGGGAAGACACTGACTCCTACATAACCCATAGAAGAGGGCTCATGGATATGTCCCCACAGCACAGGTTTTCAGCCGGTTTTACAGACGGTTTTCGGTTTTGAAAGTCGTCTGTAAACCGGCTGTCAACCTTTAACATGGACCTTAATGCAAAATCCGTGCAGCAGTCCCCATTGCATGAATTTTTTGCTGGACTGTTTTTTTAGACCGTCGGTGGTCCGAAAAACTTTTTCAGGCGGAACATGAACAAGTGGGTGCGAAGGAGGAAGTCTTTTCTCAGCAAACCACTGAGAAACCTCCCCCTCCCCTCTCCCCCTGCATGCCAGAAACAGACCAAATACCGGTCGAGATTTCCCGACCAGTATTTGTCCATTGCCGTGTAAAAGCGGCCTAACAGCAGACCCTAAGATGGTGTGATCCCTACCATTACAACTCTTTGTTATCCTCCGGCTACTCAGCCCCTGCAATCAGGCAGTACCCCACTTAGCCAGTGTGGCCATCTACAAGATGCATAATTACATGGTCTTAGAAGCAAAATTGAGAATGTCCATTTTGTTGACCCCTTAAAGAAAGCTAATTGTATTTTACATATTATTTTTTGTACCTGTTAATAAGTAGAATAGAACAGAATATGGGTAATGCATTGATACGTGAAAAGGAAAACCAGCAGATCTTTCATTATTGAATGGCAACAATGGCAAAAACATGAGCTGTAACCAGAAATAAAAGTGAACCGATTTAAACTCATCTATTATCTGTTCATGAGCTTATCCTCATAAGACATCCATATGGACTGCCAAGGTATCTGTGCTAGACTTTTTTAGTGGGGAAACCAACTTTAACTCCTTAACCCCTTACCGCCAGAGCCTGTTTTAGCCTCTCTGACAGAGCCCCCTTTTTTTAAATCAAAAATTTGTCACTGAAATGTGAGAAAACCCTTTTTGACACTTTAACCTATCCATGTATTAAAGGGGTTTTTTTCCCCCGAAAAAAATTGAAACTTTAAGATATTTAAAAAATTTTGGTCCAAAAATTCCATGTTTATTTGTGAAAAATATCAAAGCCTCGTAAAAAAATTTGAAAAATTTACCATTTCAAATTTTAAAAAAATTTTTCCTGTGGTAAAAAACAGTTTCCCCACTAAAAATAGCCTATAAATACATCAACCATATGCCCACTGTGTTTGGCATCTTTTTTCTAAAGTCTTTTTTTTACATCATTAGGGGCTTAGAAATTTTTGTAGTAATTTTCCCAAAATTTTTACGAAAAATTTTCAATAAACTTTTTTTTGGGGCAAAGGGCCAGTTTTAATTTATTTTGAAATTTGGGCCCTTTTGTTTTTAAAACCCCCCCTAAAGGGCTTCATCTAAGAAACTACAAACCCTTTTTAAAAATATTTAAAACAGCATTTAGGAAAGTTTATTAAACCATTAGGTTGGTTTTCACAGGAATTAAATTTTTAACCTTTTTTTTAGATTTTAAATTTTTTTTTCCATTATTTTAAAAAGAAAACGGTAGATGTATCAGTGGAAATTTCAACTTAATAATT
This sequence comes from Phyllomedusa bahiana, assembly GCA_025379985.1. Lineage (NCBI taxonomy): Eukaryota > Metazoa > Chordata > Amphibia > Anura > Hylidae > Phyllomedusa > Phyllomedusa bahiana. The sequence goes on along the minus strand of JAODAL010003951.1, from coordinate 82,404 downwards.
TTATTCCCCCAAATTTTCCATTTTTAGAGATACCCATATGTGGGGTTAAATGCACGATTTGGGTCAACCAACAACCCCCGAGTAGGGGGAGCAACCCCACTAACTTCGGGTTCCCATTTTTCATTATGATTTTTTTTTAGGGGGCCATTTCAGGTTTGCAGACTCCCCAAGGGGCTAAAACTTAATAATCACCCCCAAAATGACCCCCCTTGGAAACTAAAAACCCCCTTAAGGGAAAATATCCAGTGGGGCAGTAGTTTTATCGACCCCAAAAAGGTGTTTTTTCATTTTTTTTTTGTTTTAAGCCTTTTGGAAAATTTAAAAAATTTTTTTTTTTCCAAAAACTGCAAATTTTTTGCTGAAAAAAGTTTCAATTTTTTCAAAAGGGAAACCTGGGAAAAAAAACACCCAAAAATTTTTTTCACACAAATTTTTTCCAAGTTCGGAATTCCCTTTCATTTGGTTTTTAAACTGCTTTTTTTGGGCGCCCTGGCAGGGGGAAAAAGGAGGGAAACGCTATTTGGCTTTTGGAGCGCAGAATTTTTATGGGGCCATGTCGCATTTGCAAAGCCCCCCCAAATACCAAACAAAGGGGAAACCTTCCAGAAGTGGGCCCCCCTTTTTTATTCAACACCCCCCAGGGGGCTCATCTAGGGGGGTTTCTTTTGCAAAAATTTTTGGGCCCCCCAAAAGGGGTCCCATATTAATTTTTTTTATATTTGGGTATGAAAATGGGGGAAAAAACGCAAGGGTTTCCCCCATTGTTTTTTGGGCTTTATTCTTACAAATTTTGCCGTACGGATAAAAAAAAAAGGGTAACTTTACATTTTGGTCCCGTTAAAAAAAAATTTTAATGATATAAATTTTATATAGTTTTTTTATGTTTTTTTTTACTTTTACACAAAAAAAAATTTGGTCAAAAAAAAAATTGCGTTTTTTATGTTGTCCTTTTTTTGACAACCAAAATTTTTTATTTTCTTAAAACGGAGCTGATTATGGGCTTTTTTTTTGTGGGGTTATTGAAAGTTTTTTTTTAGTACCATTATGGGGTGCATATACGCTTTGATCACTTTTTTTTAAATTTTTTTGTGAGGCATTTTGAACAAAAAAACAACATTCCGGGTAGTGTTTTTTTTTTTTTTTTTTTAAAACAGGTCACCGGGCGGTTTAAATGATTTTCATTTTACTCAGCAGGTCGATATGATTACAGTGAAGCAAATTTGTATATTTTTTTCATTTTTTTACTGCTTTTACACAATAAAAAACCTTTAATTAAAAAAGGAAAACACTTTTTTTGCACGCCCACAGTCTAGAGCCATAACTTTTTTTTTTTCGTGTACTGAGCGTGTAGGGGCTTGTTTTTTGCCCGGGATGAGTTGACGTTTTTTTTTGGAATCTTTTTTTTTTGGGACAAGATTTTTTTATCATTTTAAATCCGTTTTTTTTGAAGGCAGGTGAAAAATACTGCAATCCAAGGGTTTTTTTATTTTTTTTTTTAACAGCACTCACTTTTCAGTATCCATGACAATTTTTCTTACTCTTGGGCAAACATTACGGGGTACACAATTTTAAATTTTTTATGTTAAGCACACAAAAAATGTTTTTATTGTGTAAAACTATTTTTATGCATCGCTGTCTTTTAAGCCATAACTTTTTTTAATTTCCTATACAAGCTGGTAAGGACTTTTTTTTTTCGGGGACGAAAATGATTTTTTTAAAGGTTAAATTTTGGGGTTTTTATATGAGTTTTTTTGACCTTTTTATTTCATTTTATGTGCTGCGGGGTGAACAGAATACAATTCTTTTTATAGTTTTTTAAAAAAAAAAAATTTTTTAAAACCCGTTTACTGTACGGTTTAATAATATGATACATTTATATACAGGTTGTTACCACCGGTGATACCAAAAATGGGAATTTATTTTTTTTTGATCTTTTTGGGGGGGTTTGGGACTGTAAAGGGGAAAAGGGGGATTACTTTTTTTATTTTTATTTTTTTTTTTGTGTTTTACTTTTTTCACTTTTTTTTTTAAAATTTTTTTTTCACTTTTTTTTTCTTTTCCCCAAGGGGGAATTTTAAAAAACAATCTTCAGACTTCTGAAAATTCCTGTTAGAAACAAGCCATGATAGCATTGTTTTCTATCACTGGGTTTCCAGACAACTTCATCCGATGCCCACAATGCCCTTGGGGCTCGTGATGTCTCAGATACCCCGGGAAGGAAACCCGTTTCCCCAGCCGGCTGGTAGGAGATCGTTGCTGCACTAACGTGCAGCAGCGCGCCGAGGAGCAGGCAGAAAGGGCTCCCTCCTCCTGCCTGCAACTTAGCTCCGACGATCTTAATTGATTGTCGGAGTTAAGGGGTTAAACACCCACGGCCGGAGCTCACTCCGGCCGGGGGTAATGCAGCATGAAGTCAGCGGTAATTTACCGCTGGTTCCATGTCGCAATCGTGCGCGGCTTGCCCGCAAGCCCGCGCGATCGCCAGGACGTATGCATACGTCCATTTGCGGGAAGTCACTTCCTGCTAGGGCGTATGCATACGTCCAATGTTGGGAAGGGGTTAACGAATGCCCACGTCTTTTGACGGCGGGCATTTCAGGTCGTTCGTCTGCAGCGACATCTTTTGGCGTCGCTGCAGACATTGGAGTTTGCGGTGCCAGCCACCGCAGCAGTGCTGAGATTGGGGCTGTACTACACAGCCCTGATCCCAGCACAACTCCTGCGAGCACCAGGAAGTGGGGGAAACCTCTGATCCCCGATGCTTTAACCCTTTGATTTCCGCGGATCGTCACCGCGGTGCAATCAAAGGGTTTTCCTAATCTGTCGGGTGATCGGAATGCCCGGTGACCCGACAGAGTCCAGGGAACGGCTGCACAGTCAGAGTAGCCCCAGAGCTGTCTGTGTAACAATCCAGTGACCAGGAAACACTGTGTGCTGTCCTGATCACTGCTGATGACTGACACAGATTATAATGTATTAGCATATATGAATATGCTAATACAATACTAAGTGGAAAAAAAATTTAAAACAGTTCTCCCTTCATGAGATTTTTTAACAAAAACTAAAAAACTAAAAAGTGTAAAAAAATAAATAAAATAAAAATAAATATTTAATAAAAAATAATTGTACATACATTACACAAACAAAAAAACCTACACATATTAGGTATCCACACGACCGTAATAACCTGTAGAATTAATCTAAAAAGTTATTAAGTGTGAAATGTGAATAGTGTAAAAAGAAATTGAAAAAAAAACTAACAATAATCGAAAAAAAATTCTGCAATTATTTATAAGTGAACTTAAACTATTCCCCCATAAAGTAAAACTTGTCTCGAATAAAACAAGGCCTCATACAACTGCGTCATTGAAAAACTAAAAAAGTTACAACAGTTGAAAGTCAAAAACTAAAAAAAAATTCTGGTCATTAACTACTTTTCAAGCGTTCAGCTTAAGGGGTTAAAGGGATTGTCCAGTTTATTTAAAAAGAAAATAAGTTACTGCCCAAATAAACAAACAAACAAACAAACATTCCTTCCTCCTCATCTTCCTGCACTGGCTCTGCGATATCTCTTCATAGTCTTCTGTTTTATTTCCATCTCCAGACGAATGAGACATCACCGGTGCAGCCATTGCTTCTGCTTATGTCACCGTTTCGAGCTATTCACTTCCAAACTGGACTATTGCTTTAAAGAATACATTGCAGACATTGCATTAAAAACCACAACCAACCACAGCAACATCAGCACTGTCTTCTAAATAAATAGTAAATACTAGACATAACCCACGGACAAGAGGTGCTGCTTAAAACAAGCCCTGTCTTTTTAGTACAACCCTTTCACATTACAAGGTCTGAAAAGGCCAAAGGTCAAGAGGAAGTGGAACTAGTTCAACATAAATTGCACAAAGACAACTTTTAATAAATCTCCTTTTATCTAGAAAACCATTTTTCTGCGGTTCTGCATTTTATCAGCCTCGCTGATGAGACATAAAAGCTTTGACGGGAAAAGGATTTACCACATGGAGTGACGTCTATGATAAAAATAATCAAATGTTATCTTTATTTGAAAATAAAAAGCTGTTTCTCAAGCCATTACATTTTCACTCGTCTATAACCGAGGCTTAGCGCGGCCTCTTATGCAACATAATGTATGACACTAAGATGAAATAATGAAGTGGGATCTACAACGAAAGCTGTATGACGAGTGGCACAATGTAGATAGAGGCATTGTGAAGGCTAGCTCCCAGGGCTTTTAGAATATTTTAGGTTTGTATTTTATTTACTTCTTAATTTTGATTATGTTCAGTTTCCTAAATTATTATTATTGTTGATTGATAATATAAGCTGGGTTTCCATAAAACACATCAGGAGGAGGTAGAGGAAACGACGGAGTGGGCTCATAACAATCCACTGTAGCCTTTGATAGGTCCTATTATCCACACAGCTCCTGTTCCTGTAATATGCTTCCCTTAGAGAAGTCGACCCAATCTTGCAATGTCTCTAACATATTATATGAACAACCCAAGTCTACCAGAGCAAGTGAATGAGCTGCAGTATCAAGAGCCGTCAAGCTCAGAGCTGCCATCAGTAATTTTAGTTTCCAATACAGTTGAACAATCTGGACCCTCTGACCATTACTATTTCCTACCTTGCATCATATCAGTGGGCTCCTTTTTTTATAGAATTTGATCAGGGCTCCTGCCGATACCGCCTTGGTGGTAAACATTTGTAATCAGATGGAAATGATAGGATTAATGTGTCTTATTGATGTGATATAGAGATTCATGTTTAATGCCTCATTTCAACATAAGGATATAGATATACATGTATCAAGTCTTTTTGCTATATAATTGTGTTTAGGTATTTGCTATGTGCACATCTGTTAGAACATGTGTCTCACTGTAGACTATTTACTACTCAACTGTTCTTGACCTTTTGTAACCTATGTTTCACTAATAAGTGTTCAAAGCTGACTTCCCCAACTATGCTCAGAGATGATATTATACATTCTTCTCAACTATTCTTAGGACCCCTCCCATGTATGGATAGCCCCAGATAATTCTGAAGTCTCTTGTATTGCTGACCTCACAGCTTAGAAACTGTATACCTAAAAGGAGTGAATAAAGAATGTCTACTATGTTTGGTCATTCTCACAGTTAAATAATGAAGCTCTGACTAGCATAAAAAGCCTGGCTTTGACACAGTTAGTTAGCTTCTGCCGGGGCCACGTTGGTGCCCAGCACCCCTTTTGCGGTCATCGGACGAGATGGGTGTACATGATGTACAGAGGGACTCCCCATTTCACTGTGCATGAACTATTCATCTGTAACATCTGTAAATGAAGCTAAGTATCATTTTATTTCCTTATTTATGTATTAAAGCTTTCATTTTGTTATATATTCTGCTTCATTGTAATTATTTCTTTGACCTCCACTCAATCGCTTACAACAATGAAGGGGCTGGAGCACCACACATTTTCATTCTCTTATACAGGTACTATAGTAATCATTGGTGTCAAAATATGGATCTATATTTTAGACTACATTGCCTTCCATTCAGAGGCGTAACTTGCAGTTCCTGGGCCCAATGCAAATAGTGAAATGTGGCCCTTCACCTACCATGTGCCATTTACAATGCTGTGGCAGAAGGGTTTTTGGGGGACCCTCAAGCAGGGCCCGGTAGCGACTGCTACCTCTGCACCCCCTATAACTGCGCCCCTGCTTCCATTTGCACAATGCAGATCAATGTCAGAAAGCCGTTGTGTCACTATAGAATTACATTTCATCTATAGTGATCACTCAAGTTACAATGGCTTCAGAATACAATGTTTCCACCATAGAATGATCTTTCCTGGGACATTGTATGTTGAGTGTGGTTTCAAGATACATTGCTACAGACACTGCAAGATCAGTGATCAGCAGCTTATGTGATCGATGGACGATCCAACCAATTATCATAGACAATTTAATTGCAAAACATCTGTATTAATGAAGTGCAGGCGGTCTAGTAGTGCCTGGATCAACGACCCTTCTCCAGTAATCAAATAACCATAACTTCTTGTAACGTGAATTCACCAAGACATGTTCCTCTGGCACAGAGTTTCACAGTCTCTCTCCTCTAACAGTAAAGAATCCCTTTTTATAGCTGTGTACAAACCATTTTTTCTCTAAACGTAGAGGAGGCTCCCTTGTTTTAGATACAGTCCTGGATATAAATAAATTATGGAAGAGATCTTTGTATTGACCCTTCATTTATTTATTAAGCCACTAAAAAACCTAATCTTGCTAATCTTTCTGGGTATTATAGTCCACCCAGTCCTTTTATTATTTATGTTGCCCGCCTTTGAACCTGCTCAAGCTCTGCTATATCTGTCTTTTGCACTGGTGCCCAAAACTGTACACAATATTCCATGTGTGGTCTGACCAGTGATTTGTATAATGGGAGAACAATGTTCTTATCATGTGCCTTTTTAGATACAAAATACAATTGCATCTGCCTTGGCAGCAGCTGCCTGACACTGGTTGCTAAAGGTCCCTATCAATAAAAAATTCTTAAATCCTTTCCACATCGGTTTTACCCAGTGTTTCCTAATTTAAGAAGTAATCTTGGCACAGATTTTCCATTCCATGTGCATAACCTTGTAATTATCATTGTTAAACCTCATCTGCCAATTCTCTACCAAAGCCTACCAGATTATAAAACCAGAGCACCTGATGTAAAACTGCATGTGTTTTTTTTCAGGTGCAGTTTAGATATGTGAAAGCACTGTGTGAAAACAGTATGTCACAAAAGTAAGTACACCCCTCACATATTTGTCAATATTTTATTACATCTTTTCATGGGACAACACTGAAGATATAATACTTTGATACAATATAAAGTAGTCAGTATGCAGCTTGTATAATGGTGTAAATCTGATGTGCCCTCAAAATAACTCAACCAATAGCCATCAGTCTAAACCCCTAAGTGAAAATGAACACATTTGCCATTTTTCCTCCAAGGTGTCACGTGGCTTGTTAGTGTTATTAGTTCTCAGTTGTGAATGGGGAGCAGGTGTGTTAAATTTGGTGTTATCACTCTCACACTCTCTCATACAGGTCACTGGCACTGGAAGTTCAACATGGCACCTCATGACAAAGAACATTCTGAGGGTCTGAAAAAAAGAATTGTTGCTCTACATACAGATGGTCTAGGCTATAAGAAGACCATGCAGTGGTTTAACAAGACAGGTTCCACTCAGAACAGGCCTTGCTATGATCGGCCAAAGAAGTTGAGTGCACGTGCTCAGCGTCCTATCCAGAGATTATCTTTACAATATAGATGTATGAGTGCTGCCAGTATTGCTGCAGAGGTTAAAGGGCTGGGTGGTCAACCTTTCAATGCTCAGACCATACACTGCATCAAATTAGACTGCATGGCTGTCAAACCGGAATGAAGCTTCTTCTAAAGATGATCATAAGAAAGCCCGCAAACAGTTTGGTGGAGACAAGCAGACTAAGGGCATGGATTACTGGAACCCTTTCCTGTGGTCTGATAAGAACAAGATAAACTTGTATGGTTCAGATGGTGTCAAGCGTGTGTGGCAGCAACCAGGTGAAGAGTACAAAGACAAGTGGGTCTTGCCTACAGTCAAGCATGGTGGTGGGAGTATCATGGTTTAGGTCTTCATGAGTGCTACTAACTGTGGCGAGCTTCATACAGTTCATTGAGGGAACCATGAATGCCAAGATGTACTGTGACATACTGAAACAGATCATTATCCTCTCCCCTCAGAAACTGGGCCGCAGGGCAGTGTTCCAACATGATAACGACCCCAAACACCTCCAAGATGAACACTTCCTTGCTATGAAAATAAGTGTGAAGGTGCTGGACTGGTCAAACATGTCTCCAGAACTCAACCCTATAGAGCAACTGTGGGGCATCCTCAAATGGAAGGTGGAGGAGCGCAAAGTCTCTAACGTTCACCAGCTCCGTGATGTCGTCATGGAGGGGTGGAAGAGGATGAACTCCTGAACTACTTAACTCCATGCTCAAGAGATTTAAAGGCAGGGGTTGGAAAATAATAGTGACCACACAAAATTTTGGGACACTTTGGGCACAATTAGTTCTTTTTTCATTTAAAGGGTGATACTCATTTTTTTTTCCAGCGGTTTAGACATAGATGGCTGGTTGATTTTTTTGAGGGCACAAAAAATTTAACATTTTTTCTAAAGATATACACTGACTACTTTACTTATATCAAAATGTCATACTGCATTTTTTGGCCCTTTGAAAAGTTTATAATAAAATTTACAAAACTGAAAGGGGGTTTTTACTTATTTCAGTGAGATACTGTACATATTAACAGGGGTTTTTCAAAACAAAGCTTTTTTTGAAAGACCACACTTGAAAGTTATTTGGGCCCCAGAGCCAAAAAATGGCCCCTGCAGAAGAAATAAGAAAAAATTCCTTTAAAATTGTTTTTTCCCATTCCCTTCGGGTCCAGGGCGTGAAACCCCATGACCAGTATCACTTTTTCTTGATCAAAATCCCCGTTTTTGCTGTGGTCATCTGACATTGCAGCAAAACCACAATTTGACCGGAATCTAACTGCTACATGTGAGCCCAGCATTGTGGCATTGCTTTTTTTTCTAGGGCAGATATCAGACAAAAGTTTTGAACAATAAATTTTTTGTGATCCATGAAACGGGGCTAGAAGGGATACTTTTTTAGAGAGGGCCCCAAATCGTTTCAAACAAAAGGGGAAATTTTCCCTTTTAGTTTTTTCGGGGAAAACTTAGGTTCTAAAACGAAGTCAAGTTTGGGGATTTGGGGTTGAACAAAGTGGGGGTTTTTGGGATTGAAAAAATGGCTGCAGCACATGGCCTACATGGGGAAAAGCACTCTTAAATAAAAAAGGGGCATAGCCTGCATGAAAAATTTTGCAGAGATAAAGCCAATCAGAGACGGGGGGAAAATTCTGTGAATTTCACCGCACTAAAATAAGCCCGGGCGCGAGGGCCGGGGCTAACACCCTTTCCTCTCACTGTGCTCATCGGGGAAGGGATGCTGCCGCGGCAAAAAAATAGCTCTTACTGAAAAATTGATTTTTAATAGGATTTTTTGGGGGTGTGCCTCAGCTTGTCCAGAACTTTTTCTCTTACTGTTCTTTTTTCTGATTTTTTGGGGTATTGGTTTCTAAAAACCAGTGTCCCGTCCACTGCAGCTGCATATACTCCAATACCCAAAAATGGGACTAACCATTTCCTGTTGTTTCCCATTTAAAAAAAACAGAAAATTTTTACAATACAAAATACCACTTCTTTTTTGGCTGCTAATTCTTTGGCCAATTTACATCCAGGGGGTTAATTAAGCTTTTTTTTGGCTGGTGTGCTGACCCCAAAAACGTCTTTTTAAACGCCAAAATAAAAACTTTTTTTTTTTCCTGTAGCAAAATTCACAAGCGGAAAGGGGTTTAATTAAAAATTTTTTTAATCTCTTGTTGTGTGGCTAGAAAACCCGAAATTTTAACACGCTACAAAGCTACTAGTTTGGGGTTTGGGCCTCAATTTTTTTGGCCCAAATTTTACATCCGGGGTTTTAATTAAGCGTTTTTCCCCTACAGTTGTACTCAGTAAAAAAAAAAATTTGTTTTTCCCCGGGCCACAAAAAAAAATTCTTAGCATATTCTTTCCAAGGGGTTAAATTTTAAGCCTGTTTGTGCTTTTAAATTGGGGTAAAATTTACACAAGTTTTTAAAGGGCACTTTAAAAGTAAAATTTTTTCCTTCCCATGGTGTGGAGCGCAATTTTTACCCAAAGGGGTTTAAACCCAAGTTTTCTTAGTGGGTTCTTTGGGGCGCCCAAATACGGGTTGTGAAATTTTTTCAAATCCCAAATTTTCTTCATCAAACAGTGTCGGGTACTTTTTAAAAAAAAACAGAAGGCAACAAGAGGTGGCGGGGCCTTTTTCACCTGCGAGGGGGCAAGGAAACAAACCTTTCCAGGCCCGGGTCGCAGCAAAAGAAAAGGGGGAACGTCGCAGCGGGGGTCCCCTCGGGGGAGGCCACAACTGCCGGCATCTAGCGGCCGTGTTTTTTTTTCAGCAACCCCATGGTTCTTGATTGGTTGACTGGTCTTTCCATTTCCCCCTCCCAAAATGCCCTCGGGGACAACCCCAGCCAAGAGTGGGGGTGGGAAGGGCAAAACACAACCCTTATTGGCATGGCCCGGGAGGGTTCACCGGGCCCTTTTCACCTTTTCCCAACCCCCTCTTTCCCACCCGGGTTCCCTCGAGCCAAAATCTACTATGTGGTCGGGGGCCCCAGCCCACTATAATGAGGATAAAAAATTTGAGGAGGGCAGTCAGCAGCTATTTGGCAAGCAAGAAAGGGGGGGCCCAATATCCCCAGGCCTTTTTCAGTAGGTGGCAAAGTAAAAGATTTTTAAAATGGCATGGGAGGTCTTGTTGTGGGGGGGTCAGCCTCTGCATCCCAAGGCCCCGGTGATGGGGCCCAGCAGTAAACTTTTAAAAACACAAATAAAAGTTTATGAACCCAGACCGCATTTGGGGAAAGCCGGGTGAGGCAAGGGCCTTCACATCGCGGGAAAAGGGGGTCACTTGAGCGTCACGCGGTGAAAACCAGCAAGTGGGTTTTTTGGGGCCGTGAGTCAGCAGGTTTAGCACCCAGTGTGAGGTGGGGCCAAAGGGTGGCCAGGGGGAAAAAAAAACCCCTTCGCAGGTCCAAGAAATTTGGGCGGCCCCAGGGGCTCAGCGAGGCAGCGGGGGGCAGTAGTCACTCAGGGCGGAGCTTTGGCGGAAAAAATTCCGATATTTGGGGCGGTGTGGGGGTTATTTTTTGCAAAGAAAACCGGGAGGGGGGCCGAATATTGGTATATGGTAAATCTGTAAGCAGAAAGGAAGCGTAGCCAGGGAGCTAACTTTTGGCCCCAGGGCCCCTGCGTCAACACTTCAGCGTCACCACCCCGGGGGGCCTGGGAGAAACGGGCTCAGATGGGGTGGCCCCATCCTTTCCCCGCCACAGCAACAGCACGGGCAGCAGCGTCAGAGGGCACGCATGCCATTGCGCCAGTCAAGATCCCCCCAAACCCTTTTCCAAAAGGGACTGTTTCTCTTTGACATCATCCCCTGGCCAGATGCTCCTGCTCCTCGCTACCCCAAGGGCGCCAGCGGGCCGTTCCGAGGCGTTTGCAAAGAGCAAAGAAATGCGTCCAACCAAAACCTAAGGTGCAGCAGCTGACCAGCTCCTGTCCAATTTTGTTGGTATGCAGTCCCCCCCTTTCCAAATGGGGGACTCTGCACCCATTCAGAAAAAAAATTTGGTTTTGTGCCACCGGGGTGGAGATTTCCCAAGCCGAAAATTTTTTTTTCCAAAAAAGCAGTACCAGCCTTCAAAATATTAAACAAAGGGGGGCCAGTCCTTGAGCTTTTTCGGTTTGTTCCAAGGTGCACGGAAAGCGGGGGAAGCCCTGGAGCTGTAACTACGGTCAGGGCCAGAAAAATTTTCGTTTAACGGCCCACTGGTGAATGGGTTTTCCGGTTTTCGGGCACCCCAACAACTTGGACAAAAAAGCCGCTTTCTCCTCCACTTTGGTCAAACTGCTGCTCCTGCCCCAAAAGTCCCCCCCCACCACCACCAACCACCACCATCTCAGCCTCCACAAGTACGGGCTCCATCATACCCCCTTTGTGTAGGGCACAGCGGGGGTCACGCAGTTTTTACACCTGGCTTTCCTCGGCGAACGAAGCCCCACACGGGGGAGGAACTGCTCCGCTCATGCACCAAGAAATGGGATTTTGGGGCCCTTTCTCCGCCCCAAACCCTAAAATGGGAACCAGGGGTGACGGACAATGGGGGGAAACCCATTTTGGCCCGCACTGCACCGGGGTAGGGATGGTCCATGCGCCCGCAGGGCGCATTTTGTTTAAATCGGGTTGTGAAAAAGGTTTCTAAAAGTCTTCCACCGATCTTCAGAACATTCTAAAAAGGGGGGGGGGGGGCCAGGAAACTGTGCATGCACTTTATCCATTCGTACAAAGTCGGGAAAACACCCCCCTCATTTTGCGCGGCAGAACGGCCTCCCCCAACACACTCTGTATGCGAGGGTTTCCCACACTTTTGGAAATTTTAAGCCGCACATGTTGGCCCCCACGTGAACAGAAAAAAAGGCCTTTTAACGATTTTTTGATGATCCAGGCAGACAGAATTTACCCCCTGTGTAACTTTTTTTGACACCATGGCACTCATGCGTGACACCTGCCGTTTGTTGAGGCCATTCGAGTGAGGCGTTTTTAAATTTCACCCCGCCGGGACAAAGGGAAAGAATAACGTCTTTTCCCACTGTTTCATGCCCCTGGAACAGATGCGAAAAATCTTCGGGGCAGGGGACGGGAGACTTGGCGACTACATCTCGTGGCCACATGAGTCCGTGGGACTGAAAATGGAGGGGGGAGGACATTGGGGGCAGAAGCTTGTCGGGTTAAAATGAGGGGGATTTTCTACCCGTGACAAGAGAGGGGGCCCCCAGGGGGCGGGCGGAGGGGGAGAAGGGAGTTTGAGGAAACAGGCCCGATAAAAACCCCCAAGCCCGGGTGGCATAAAACATGAAAATGGAGGCAGGGAGCCCCTCGGACCCCTTTCTGCAGATGGCCCGCAGCATGCTTATTTGCCTGGCTAGTGACAGGGCCCAATAGTAGCAAACCGGGAGAGGGGTGACTTTTTGGCTCTCCACCCTATTGGACCCTCGCTACCCCGGGCCAAAATTGGAGCCCTTTTTCCCCGCTATTGAAGGGGAGGACAAACTCAAATATTTTAGGGAAAAACCTCCCTAATCAGGGGCCGCTGCCTATGTGGGGGCATGCCCCCTCTGACAGGTCTGACCCGGGGGGGGCCTCAGCGCCACTTTCTACTGCCCCCGGGTGCTTTGGGGGAAGGTGGGGGGTAGGAGCAGTAAACCAGCTCCATTAGGCCCGTAACCTAAGTCTGGAGTCCAAATGATGAGCAGGGTTCCCCTTAAACGCCTAGTGAAAGGGGGGTAGTCGCCAGCAGCAGCAGCAGGACCTGGAGCATCCCTTAAACCCAAAAGGGTTTTGGCCTACCCTTTTTCAGCACTCCCCCCACCCCATTAGAAGATTTCCCCTGGGCTAAATGGGCAGCCAAAAGGATTTTGTGGCCCCAACTTTCCGGTTTGCATTGGGGAAACTGTCCCCGCCCGGGCCCGGGAGTGTGGCATCAGAGCGGGTGTTCAGTGCGGGGGGGGCCATCGTTAAACCCCCAAAGGGGAAACCCCCCTTTGGCCACGGGAAATTGGAAAAACTGACCTTTGTCAAGATTTAATCAGGGGTTTGGGTCGGCCAGGATTCCCCCACACCAATGCCTTCGGCGTCAAAACCAAAAATCAGCCCCTGACGCCTCCCCAAACTGTTTAAAAAATAAATCTGGGGGTTCAAACTACCTGCCTCAGCCACTAAATTCCGATGCTGCCAACCCCCCCTGATGCCACACAAAATGCTGACAGTTTCTCCATCTGGGCCCCCAAACCTTTACCAGGGGTGGGAAATTCCACCCACCCCACACTGTGTCATTTTTGGGGCCCCTGTCCCGACCTCATCTGCTGGGCCCTGACCTACACACTTGTCATTGTCCCACCTGTGGCCTACTCCTGTTTTTTTCCACCTCCAGAATGTCATTGGCCCCCGTTTTGACCTCCCCTGCTGCTGCTGTTTCTGCTGCCGTAACCTTCCCCACTGGTCCCTTATCCCCCTCTTTGGCCTACTCCCTTTTTTTTTACCTCAAGAAAAGTCATTGTGCCACTGTCCCGACCTCATTTCTGCGCTGGTTGGGGTGCTGCCGTGACCTCCAAACTGGGGTCATTGTGCCACTGTGTGACCCCCATTTCTGCTGCTGTGGCCCGCTGCCTTTACCTACACACTGTGTCATTTTTTGCCACTCTGTGGCCTACTCCTGTTTTTTTCCCCCTCCAGAAAAAAATTTTGCCCCTGCCTGACCTCATGCTGCTGCTGTTGGGTGCTGCCCGGGCCTACACACTGGGTCCTTGTTCCCCCTCTGTGGCCTAAATCCTGTTTTTGCCACCTCCAGAAAATTTATTTTGCCACTTCCTGAAACCCCATGCTTTTCTGCTTTCCGTTTAAACCCCCACACTGTGTCATTGTGCCACGTCTGACCTCATGCTGCGCTGTGGGCTGCTTCCCCTGACCTACACAAAATGTGTCATTGTCCCACTCTGTGGCATAATCCTGTTTTTTCCACCCCCAGAATGTCATTTTTGCCACTTCGACCTCAAAGCTGCTGCGTGGCTGGGTTTCCGGGGGGGGCCCCCCCACACTGTGGCATTGTCCACTGTCTGACCTCATGCATCTGCTGTGGCTGCTGCCATGAACCCACACACGGTTAAATTGGGCCCACTCTTTTTTTGGCCCCCCCTGTTTTTTGCCACCCCCAAATGTCATTGTGCCACTGCCTGACCCCCATGCTGCTGCTGGGGGCTGCTGCCCGTTTTTCCCCCAAACTTTTTCATTGTCCACTGTCCCGACCTCTTTCTGCCCGCTGTGGCTGCTGCCGGACCCCCCACACCCGTTGGGGCATTGGGCCCCAAACTGTGGCCTAATCCTGTTTTTGCCACCCTTTCCCGAATGTGATTGTGCCCCTGTCTGACCTCACGCTGCAGTGGGCCTTTCTGCCGGACCCTCCACACTGGTCATTTTCCCACTCTGTGGCCTACTCCTGTTTTTTTTCTACCTTTTAAGAAAGTCTGGCCACTCTCTGACCTCAGCTGCTGCCTGGCTGCTGCCGTGGGCCTACACACCCGTTTTTATTTGCCCCTCTGTGGCCTAAATCCTGTTTTTTTTCCACCTCCCGAATTCCCTTGTGCCACTGCCTACCCATGCTGCTGCTGGGCTGCTGCCCCCTGACCTCCACACGTGTCCTTGGGGCCACTGTCTGAAACCCCATGCTGCTCTGTGGCTGCTGCCGTGACCTCCACACGTGTCATTGTGCCCCTTTTCTGACCTCAACGCTTGGGTGTGGGTGCTGCCTGACCCCAAAACCTGTGTCAAAAGTCCCCCTCCTGTGGGCCCATTCCTCTTTTTTCCACCCCTCCAGGATGTCATTGTGGGCCCCTGTCTGACCTCATGCTGCTGCTGTGGCTGCCCGCCCTGACCTCCACACTGTGCATTGTGCCACTGTCCCCGACCTCATGCTGCTGCTTTTTCTGCCCCGCCATGACCTAAAAAACACTGTGTTTTTTTTGGGCCCCCTCTGGGGGCCCCACTCCTGTTTTTTTTCCACCCCCAAAATGTCATTGTGCCACTGCCTGACCCCCATGCTGCTGCTGGGGGTTTTTTGCCGTGACCTCCACACTGTGGGCAATTTTGCCACTGTCGCCCCCATGCTGCTGCTGTGGTTTTCTGCCGTGACCTCCACACGTCCATTTCCCCAAACTGTGGCCTTCTCCTGTTTTTGGGCCCCCCTCCAGAATGTATTGTGCCCCCTGGGCCGCCTCATTTTTTTCCTGCTGCTGTGGGGGTGCTGCCGTGACCTCCCACACGTGTCATTATCCCCCTCCCGGGGGCCTACTCCTGTTTTTTTTTTAAACCCCAAGAAAAGTCCCGTGCCACTCTCTGAACCCCATGCTGGGTTTCTGGGCGCTGCCCGTGACCTACCCCACTGGGGGGTCATTTTTTCCACTCCCGTGGCCCCACTCCGTTTTTTTGCCACCTCCAGAATGTCATTGTGCCCCTGCCGACCTCATGCTGCTGCTTTTTCTGCGCCGTGGGCCTCCACACTGTTCATTGTGCCACTGTCTGAAACCCATGCTGCTGCGGGGGCTGCTTTCCATGACCTAAAACACGTGCATTGTGCCACTGTCCCGACCTCATGCGGGTTTCTGTTTGGGTGCTGCCGTGACCAAAACACTGTGGTTTATTGTGCCACTCTGTGGGCCACTCCCCGTTTTTTGCCCCCCCTCAAGAATGTTTATTTTGCCACGTCTGACCTCATGCTGCTGCTTTTGGGTTCTGCCCCTGACCCCAAAACACGTGGGCATTGTGGGCCCCTGTCTGACCTCATGCGCTGCTGTGGCTGCGCCCCTGACCTTTTACACTGTGTTCCCTTTTTGCCACTCTGTGGCCCCAAAATCCTGTTTTTTGCCACCCCAGAATTTTCATTTGCCACTGCCTGACCTCATGCTGCTTCTGTGGTGCTGCCGGACCTCCCCCACTGTGTCAAATTTTGCCACTGCCTGACCTCATGGGTGCTGCTGTGGCGCTGCCGGACCTCCACACTGTTTTCATTGTTTCCAAATGTCAAACCCAATGCTGCTGCTTTGGCTGCTGGCCGTGAAAATCCCCACTGTGTCATTGTCCCACCTCTGTTGGGCCCACTCCGTTTTTTTTCACCTCCAAAAATGTGATTGTGCCAATGTCTGAAACCCCATGCCTGCTGTGGCTGCTGCCGTGACCAAAACAAATTGTCATTGTCCCACTCCTTTGGGCCCACTCCTGTTTTTTGCCACCTCCAGAAAGTCCTTGTGCCACGCCTGAAACCCCATTCTGCTGCTGTGGCTGCTGCCGGGGACCCCCACACTTTTTCATTGGGCCACGTCCCGACCTCATGCTGCTGCGTGGCTGCTGCCCGTGAACCCACACGTGTCATTGTCCCCACTCTGTGGCCCTACTCCCGTTTTTGCCACCTTTTTCCCAAATTTTATTTTTTGCCACTGTCTGACCTCCCCTTTTTGCTTTCTTGCCGTGACCTCCCCACCCGTGTCATTGGGGCCACTCTTTGACCTATTCCTTTTTTTTTTGCCACCTCCCCCGGAAAAAAATCATTTGCCACTGTCCCGACCCCATACTCTGTGGCCCAGCGCCATCATCTCCACACTCTGGGCACTTATGTTTTTCCACCCCGAGGCCCTCAGCCCTTTTTTTTTCCACTTTCTCTGGGATGACTATCAGGCAACCCATTCGCCCCTTCGGTTTTTTTTTCAGTTTTTTTCCCTCTTAAATCCCAGAGAATTTTATAGTGAAGCGTTCAAAGGGGCGGCGGGGCCTTTTTGTGCGTTTTCAAAACTAAAACACAACATTTTATGGAAAGACCAAACCAAGCTCCCCCTGCATATTTAAGCATTGGGACAACTTTTTTAAAAAGCACCCTGCGGCCTGTGCACCCCGGAAATAGCCCCGTTTTTTAACGTGAAAATTCCCTGGGAGAAGTAATTCGGAACGAAGTTTTTTTTTTGCCGAGAAATTCGACGAAGTGAACGAAACGAATTTCGGGAAACTCGCCCATCTCTATACACTGTACATGGCCCTCAGCTGTATCTAGTGCTGAAAAAGTATTGGGGATATTAGAGGACAGTAGTCTTAAAGAGAACCTGTCACATAGGTTTATCCCCCCTTGCTGATAACACACAACTAGTGTCAACATGTTTTTTCCAGTGCTGTGTCCCTTATTCTGTAAGATGCTGCAGTTTTTAAGTATTTAATGCTCAAACCCCATTTGCAGAGAAAAAGACCCCACTTTTCATGAAGAGCCATTTAATTCATGACCCCCCACCGAGGCTACCCCCAACCCACATCATAACTGATTAACCTTTATTTTGAAATAGGTAGAAACATGTGAATAACTGAATTGTGAATAGTGCTAGGCAGCTGCTGATAAAGCAAACAACATCAGGAGCTGCATTAAAAAATGCATAGATACTCATCAAAGGAACACAGTTTTGCCTCTCTACAAATCACTAGTGACGCCACATATGGATAATTAAATTCATTTGGGCCCAGTGTAAAAATCGGGACACACGAGCTAGCGAAAACAAGGAGGAAGCCAGGCGAGTTAAGGGAATGAGGGGTGGGGGGTCAGTATCAAGACAGGCTATCAAACTTGGGCTTATTTTTTTTGGAAAAAAAGTGCTTTCACACAGCCATTTTGGTGCATTTTTAACTGTCTCCAATTAACTCCTTTATTACCAGCAATTTTCTTTCATTTTTGTCTAAATTGTTCAGAAAGGTGTTTCAAGTAAGTAATCAATTACTGTGATTGAAGTCTTGTGGATTAGAGTGTTTTAAGGGTATGTTCACATGCCGTTATTTCGTTGCGCATTTTGCCGCGTATTTGCGCTCTAATATGGGCGAGATGCCCCCCTAAAAATTTTTTGAAATCCATAGTTCTCATAGAAAAAACTAGGATTCCCCTTCTCCCGCTCGAAAATACAATCGTATTGTACCGCGAAAAAAGTGACATGGCTTTAAAATTTCTGGGAAAAAATACGCGCCGAAAATAATGTAGGTCAAGGGGGCCGGCGGCTGCATTTCTTCGTTGAACAAAGACTAACACAAAAGCATTTTGGGGCGTTTTTTGATGCGTTTTTTATTTTTTTTGGGGGCAGTAAAGTACGACATTTTAAGCTGTGCCTTTTTTGCACAAAAAAAGCATCCAAAAAAACCCCAAACAAAAACGTACCAAAAACTGTGTGAAAGCAACCTTATAAACACACTAGTTGAATACTCACTTTCCAAACAGTTTAGAGAAGTGAAAAAGCTTGCTGGTAATAAAAGCAGTTTAATTGGAGCACATTTATAATTGCACCAAAATTGCACTGTGTGAAAGCACCCTTAACTACCATCTACAAATTTTCGAAAGGGCAGACAAATCTCTTGTACTTCTCACATTTAGTCCAGTTAAAATGCCAATGGGGAATCATTTATGTCTACCAAAATAAGGGTTTAGCTACTATCACAAGCAAGGATTCTTTACTCTAAGAGCAGTGAGACTGTGGAACTTACTGCCACAAGTGATGGTGGATTCATTGAACAATTCAAAAAGGGATTAGATACGTCCTTGAAAAAGATAATATTACAGGTTATGTTTAATAAATTCTGGAGATAGGACATTGTTCCAGGGATTTATTCAAATTTCCATGTTTGGAGTTAGGAAGGAACTTCTTCTCTTGAATGCAACTGGCATCTGCCTCATAAGGCTATGTCTATACTGCATAGCATTACAATCATATTTTCGAAAAGACGATCGTTTGTGCAGCCCCATGGACTACAATAGAAAAAATGACCTGTAGTCTCCACAGCTTGTTTTTTTCTACGATCGTCTTTCCGCGGCGGTTTACCATACAACATATTGTATAATATGCCGGCACTTTTAGTTTTCTAAAAAATAGAATTGTATGGGTGATGGCAAAAAAACAAGAACTGACTGCGTTTTTTGCGCAAAACTCTAGCCGTTTTTTGTTCGATGCAGTGTAGCCCCAGCCTAAGGGGTTTTTGCCATTCTCTGGATCAACACTGTAGGGTTATAGGTTAGACTTGATAGACCTGTGTCTTTTTCCAGCCTTATCTCCTATGTTACTATAGTAGTAGGACAGAATTAGTTTACAGATTCTCACAGTAGGCAATGTTTTCCTAATCGACATCTTGAAAATTGTGATTAAAGGGGTTTTGCCATGAAGTAAAATTGACGTGGGAAGTTTGTAAATTAAATAATAAACATTTTCACCATTCATTATTGTTAAAAAAAATTCTGGACCGTTTTTGTCTTAGCTGCTCCTTTAGTGTTCCATTGTTAACAGCTCGTCTCCAGGAGATACGACCAGTGATGAGAGCTTCTCAGTCCTGGTCGCACATGCTCAGACATCACCTCTGCTGCAAGGAAGCTACTGAGTGTTCAAACCCCAGGTGCTGTCATTCTATTCCCATTCTCTGTACTCCTTAGAAATTAGTTAAACAGTGCAAATGAATTAAAAAAAGAAACCTCAATCAGGTCTGTGCATTGATAAAGAAAAAATAAAATCCACAGGTTTTTGGGTTTCCCGCAGGGATTGAACCGAGGACCCTTGTGCCTAGAGGCAAAAGTTTTACCTCTGAGCTACAATGTAGCTACTTACAGTTCTACACATAAACAGACCTTTCTTGGACTAGAGAGAGGAAAGGCATGGCGATGTCATCCTGCTCCGCTCACCATGATATGCAAGTATCACAACAAATCACACACGCCCCCTTTCTGGAGCACAAGCGGGTGAATATAGGAGTTAATGAATGAGATCATGAAAAACCCCTTATATTAAAACCCACAATTTATTAAGATTCGCAAAACTCTTCATCTTGGAGTAAACAATTAAAGAGTATATATATAATATTACCTTCGAAACGTAAGACTGTTCCAGTTGTCCACTCCCCCTCTAGTGCGCATAACATGAGCAATTCTCTCCATGAGCCGCCGGTTATCTTTCTCCATCACAGCCAGTCGATCTTGATCCATCTGTATGAACAAGGGCAATGTAGAAAATGGGCCTTAGAGGTAAATCCCTAGCCAAATGCCTTAGCAAACTAACCATTGTAATCCGAGTTCCAAGCTAATGTTTATTATGGTATGACTGAAACCACCGATACTAAAAGATCAAGGTCATAAGACTGCAACTAACAAAGGAATAGAGGGCCGCTTTCTGTTTAAATACTGCACAGAATAATAAATGTATTTAATCAACCAGAGAAGTCTCAAACCACATAAGTGTGAAGCTTTTCTAAAGAAAAACTAACAAAAATCACCGCTCTCCCAGACTTCATATTACTATTTAGCGCGTAAGAACTGAAACAGCAATTGGAGACTCTCGATTATGGGTTATACTCTCATTGCTAAGCACAATGACACACAACATTAGCTTCTCCCTCACGTTGCGACAGTTATGTTATGACAGTTATACCTTTTTGCAACTGTTGCGCGTCACCAAATAAGTCTGCGCTATTGTAGGACAAGTTCTAGATGGCTCTACAAACCCAAACTGCTGGTTTGGAAGCAATCGTATCCAAATTAGAAGGCAAACACATCTCCAACTCACTCACACGGTTTTATTCTCTCAGCGGGAAGATGGGTCCCCGCTATTATACTGCGGAGGTCACTCCCCTCACCCACTCCCAGGGGGAAGTTGGAGCATCTCCTCCCTTTGCCAGCCACTAGGCGGCCGGGGGTCTTATAAATGACCAGCGTGCTGCTTCTGTCGTAGGAGTCTACAGCGCTGGTGCGCTACTCCGGCGACCGCGCCGAGCTTCCCAGATCCCCCGCTGGTGATAGAGCGGTGTGAGGGTCACGCTCTCAACACATCACCGCTACCGCCCACAACCACCGCTCGCTGAGTCATACGGAATGAGGGCGAGGAAGGGCATCGCCCCAAATCCCATCTCTCTGCCATCCTCCCCCTGTGAATGTCCGCGCGGCCGCCCGCTGTGCGCCGTACACATCATGTCTCTCATGCGTCACAGGAGAGAAGTGACTGCGCAGCATCTTCAATGCTCACTTCCCCATGATGACTCTGAGTGATCGAGATTGTCCAGTGCGCCGAGCGGCCGCTCTCTCAGGAGAAGCCTGCGGCAATGTCTAACAAGATGGACATCATTTATATTTATTATTTTATTATTCTAGTTTAGGGCGGCAATCTGCGCGTCCTGTCTACAATTAGGGGGGATGGGGGGGGGGCTATCATACCTGCGGCTAACAAATTGGGCGCGCGTATCTATCCATAGGCTATAACACAATCGCGAGGGTGCTTCTCTAAAAACCTGGCTACAATCTGAGTGGGGCACTACCTGCTCGCTAACCAATGGGGCGATCGCACTACCCTTGCTACTAATATGTACGGCGACTGACCATGGCGCTACTAAGTGGGGCGGCACTCTACCTGGTGCTTAACGTAATAGGGGCACCTTACCTGGCTACTAATGGCGGGACTTACTCTGGCGCTACTAAAGCGGAGCGGGGTTCTCAACTACACCTGACGCTCTACCTAAAAGGGGGTCACTCACCCCTGGCTTACATATGCTCGGCGGGGATGCCTACCAGTGCTACAAATAGGAGCGGTCTACCTCTGGCTATATCAATGGATGGCAACTAACCCTCGGCTAACATGGGGGCAATGGGGGCACTACCATGGCTAACGATGGAGGATCACTGACTGTGCTCAGTAACGATGGGGTGGCACTACCTGGAAAGCAAATGGTGCAGGTCATCTACCAGCCAACAGAGGGGGCACTAACCTAGGCCAACAGAGGCGTGGCACTTACCTGGACAACAGAGTGATGGCCACCGATACCTTCGCTAACAATGGGGCTAGGGCACATCTACCTTGAGCTAACAGATAGTCGGAGCACAGCCATCCACCACTGCTAACCACTGGGAGGCATCTACCTGCGCTACAAATTTTGCGCTCGTACCTGGCTACAGAGAGGGCATCTATTTGCGCGGCTACAAGAGGGGGCATCTACCTGCATGTTAAGTGGCACTCACCTGTTTATGGAGGGAGCTACTATCTGGCTATACCATGGCAGTCTAACACTGGCTTCTTTTCCAAAGCCGTTATGCTAGTTAGTGGAGTAGGTAGATGTGGCTTTTTACTAAGGGGCGTGGCATACCTGCAAAGATGGGCGATCGGCCGGCCCGCAGCTGCCCACATAGCATGTCTCACTAGCTTCATTTCATTTTCAAACAAGTTGGCAACTATATTGGTTTACCATAGGGAAACTACATCAAAAAAATTTTAATCCTCAGACATAATGACACAGTTATTTAGCGTTAGCACTCGATCTGTCTTTATATACACATTTTAACAGCCATTCTTTTACAGTTCCCCTATGTACAATGAGATTGCACAGGTTTGCTTTCTCTGACATCCACATCAGTGAGCACTGAAGTACAGCCAGAAAAGGAGATAGATTGCTTGGATGAACGTATCCTATTGCCTGGAAGGTGTAACTCATAAGATAATTTATCAGGACCTGATAAGTGTAAAGGAAAGCTGAGGACTCCCCCCCCACCCCCCCCCCCCACACACACTCACACCACCCAGTGCAAAACAATTACCCCATTTTCCTTTCATGTATTGTTCTTGTCATTGCCCTACCGGTCTGGTCTATCTTATCAGAGATCAAGAGTGATCATTATTTCATTATCTACTGTGTGTAATGAGACTACATAGAGATAAGCAGCAGCTGAAGTAAAAATGAAGAACAGGACAGTCTTTCCTGACCCCTTCAGGAGTTTTATCTCTTCACATCATGCCATTACCACGCTTATTTGGGCATACTGTAATTCGCCTCGGGCGAGTACCTAGCTGAAATAGAGGCCCAGATGTCATTTCGGTAAATCATAGAGAACTATGATTCACTTCTCCTTCCTCTCCCCCGCTCGCGAATCCCACCACCTGATAGGAGAATAAGTGACATAGTGAATTACCAGCCGCCCGAATAACGAATGTCTAATGAGCCACGCGAGCGCTGCGCCGGCCACCCGCAAACTCATCCGCTCCCGCCCCGCCCCATGGTCCACAGCGCGTAATTGTGGGGCGTAAGTTTTGCGTGCCCTAGCAATTAAGCCATTTGAAAATGGCCTCCCAGCTAAAAAAGGACAAGATTTTATTACTTTTAAT
Organism: Phyllomedusa bahiana; assembly: GCA_025379985.1. NCBI lineage: Eukaryota > Metazoa > Chordata > Amphibia > Anura > Hylidae > Phyllomedusa > Phyllomedusa bahiana. Next base: position 58,960 of record JAODAL010003951.1, on the reverse strand, counting down.
CAAATAGGGCTGCCAAAATAAAATAAAAAAATACTTTGAAAAATGACAAAAAAAAATTCCAGGAATTTTGGGTTTAACAAAAATTAATTTCTTCTGATCAAGAAATGTCCCTTTGAAAGGGTGCTTCACTCTAGAAAAACCATTTTCTTTCGCCACCATAGGTGAAATGAAGCAGTACATGGTGCTTATTAAAATCAGTAATGCTGTCGCTAATACATTCTCACAGTCACCCCAGGTCCTCCAAGTGATAGCTCTTTTAAGCTCTACGCCTCGTAAATGATGTCATTGTTAAAAATATCCTGATTATCACGGAAAGATTTCCCAAAATGGCTCTATAACAAGTCATTTGGCACCTGTTTAAAAAGCCTTTGACACAGGCTGAAAACATGTCCTACAGAGGGAAGAAATAATGTGATCAGTCGTTCAGACTCTATTAATAACAGGCGATTATATAACGGCACAGCAACACAACCATAGTTACTTGAACAGTTTTATTGAACGTTGTTGGCACAGACAATATATTGGTTGCGAATGTCTATGGCAGTCTTAACTGGGGTCAGCTTTTTGTCTCCCGCCATGTTGAGATACAGACTTTGGGGACATACGTGTGGGACGGAAGTCTCCCTCTCCAACCACATGTAGTTTTCCCATGTCTGTCTGTTCTCCACGTGTCCCCAGCACTGAGATCTACCCCTGCCCCATAACTGACTCCTCCCCGCAACTGTCAAAAGGATGAATTTCTGGCTGTAGCCTTTGGCTATGTCTCCACTGAACACAAAAACGTCATTTTTTTCTGCGTTTGTCGTTTTATAAGAGCACTGAAAAAACAACTGACATTAGGTCCCATAGACTTGTATAGGAAAAACGTTCTGTTGTCTCCACAGAGCATTTTTTCTGCTCATTTTTTTTGCTGGTCGTTTTTTGAAACATGTTGCAAAAAATAGGTCTGACGCAGGGCAGACAATTACAATAGGATGTCCTATGTAAAGCACCAGCGTTTTTTTGACACCCTTTTACTTTCTTACCATTTTTTATTGCAGAATCGTTACACAGCAATTGAATTTCTGCAGCTAAAAAACGCGACATTTTTTTCAGCAGCTTTTGACAGGCAGTAGACAACAAACTCAATTTTATGAAGTTTTTAGGATTTGGTTTTCAGGTAGTTTTTTGTCCACTGCTGTGTAGACATAGCCTTATACTTCAAACATTTTACATTATGTTGCCAACACTTCCCCTCTTTATAGAGATGGTTGTGCTGCAGGCCTATGAGTATTTTTATACCTTCATAAGATATGATAAACCAACAAAAAATTGGTTTCTGCTTTTTTGTGGCTGATTATGCTGGAGCATATTACACTGGTCAATAATGTGTACACAGTTTTCAGTGGTCCCACACACGCCCCACATCCATCTATACCTTGTTATATAAAAGAAGCTCTATAACTCCTATAACCGACCACCCCACCGTCTCTAGAACAAGGCGGGCATTTCCAGTCGTTTTGTCTGCAGTTACGTCTTTAGACGTCAGCTGCAGACATCCGGGAGTTTTTGGCGGCGCCCGGCGCCGCAATTGTGGCTGGAATCTGGGCTGTGCTACACCGCCCTGATCCCATAGCATCTGCTGCAAGCATCGGGAGCGCGCGGACAAACCGTCCGCAACCCGACATAGGACTTTAAACGCGATTATACCCTATTTCTTTGCTTGCGGCGGAGCGTTACCGCAGCGCAATCCAAAGGATCCTCCCAGCTACTTGAATCTTCGGCGAAGATGATTTCGAGAACGCCCTGGCAGGTGTAAAGTAACCCTATACACCCACGCAGAGCCTCAAGGGACACGGAGTCTGACACAGATTACACCAGCTTCTGGTGGCACCTAAGTAGCCCCATAGCTGTCTGTGTCTACAATAGAAGCATGATCTTCATAGTTAATGTCACTGAGTGTTGAGCTGTCCTAAATCACTTGGCCTTGATTTGTTCAGACTGACGACTACAAGATTATAAATAATATTGCGTCATTAGTCATACATTAATGATGCTATATTACACAATTTAATAAGAATGGTCAAAACAAACAAATTTAAAGAACAAATGTAAAACATTCTCTTCCGCTTCCATGGAAGTAAAAAAAAAGTAACAAAAAAAACCTATAAAAATGTTTAAAAAAAGAGTAAAAATGAAATACAACACAATAGAAAATACAAAATAAAATCTATTTAATTAAAAAATTGATTGAGTGCATAAATTACACACACAAAAAAACCACATTCATAATTGGTCATCACCACTAAAATAAGATAGATTACTAGCTACGCCCGTAACTAACCTGTAGAATTAAGCTAACAAGTATTATAAGTGATTGGAACTTGATGAAGGTGTAAAAAAAAAATCACATTTCTCAATAAAACAAATAATCTAAAATTACATCGCAGATTTATTTAACATAAGTCTGTAAACCTTTAAAAACTATTTCCCCTCACCTCATAAAGTACACAACTTCGTCCCTCGAATACAAACCGAGGCATACATCCAACATCGCTTACATTGAAAAAGATAAAAAAGTTACAACTGTTGAAACGAATAGAGGTCAAAAACAAAAACAATATGTTCACTACGAGGTCATTAAACTACTTTTCATAGCGTACTCGGCGTAAGGGTTAAAAAGCAACAGAATTTGGTTAATACTACAATCATCCTGAAAGCTGGATGCTAGATAGAGAGGAGACATAAGAATCTGCTCTTGATATATAGGGTTAATATGATAGAGGGAGAGCTGAGCTTCTGTGATAAATATGGTTATATGATAAGAGAGAGAAAGCTGAGTTCTATGATAATATAGGGTTATCTTATAGAGGAGAGAAGCTGATCTCTGTGATAATATAGTGTTATAGGATAGATGGGAAGAGAAGCTGCAGCTCACGTGGATATATAGGGTTAAATGATAGCCAGCAGCAGAAGCTGAGCTATCCGTGCTGACATATAGGGTTATATATAAGGAGAGAAGCTGAAGCATTGTGATAACATAGGGTTAATATGATAGAGGAGAGGAGCCTGAGCTCTGTGATATATTAGGTTTATGTGATAGAGGAGAGAAGCTGAGACTCTTGTGAATATATAAGGGTTACGTAATAGAGGAGAAAAAGCTGAGCTCTGTGATATATAGAGTTATAAGACAATATAGGAGAGAAGCTGAGCTCTGTTGAATATATAGCGTTTATAATGATAAGGGAAGAAGCTGAGCTCTGTGATATATAGGGTTATATGATAGAGGAGAGTAAGATTAGCTCTGTGTGATATATAGTGGTTACATGATAGATGAAAGAAGCGAGCTCTGTGATATAAAGTGGTATATGATAGAGGAGAGAAGCTGAGCCTGTATATATAGAGTAATATATAGAGGAGAGGAGCAGAGCTCTGGTGATTATATAGAGTAAGTTTTATAGAGGAGAGGATCTAAAGCTCTGTGATATATAGAGTAATATTATAGAGGGAGAGAGCTGAGCCTCTGTGATATATCACGGGTTAGATGATAGAGGAGAGAACTGAGCTCTGTGTATATATATTGGATATATATGATAGCAGGAGAGAAGCTGAGCTCAGTGGTATATATAGGGTTATATGATTAGAGAGAGAAGCTGAGCTCTGTGATATATAAGGGGTTATATGATAGAGATAGGAGCCTAGTACTGTTGATATATAGGGTTATATGATAGAGGATAGGAGCTGAGCTCTGTTATATATAGGGTTATATGCGATAGATGAGAATAGCTAGCTCTGTTATAGTATATGGTTATATGAAAGATGAAGAGCGACGCTACAGCTCTATGAATATAATATGATTAATATGATAGAAGCAGAGAGAAGCTGAGCTTCTGTGCTATATATAGGATTATACTGATTAAGAGAGAGACAGAAGCTGAACTCTGTGATATATAGGTGGTGGGACTAAGCAGTACAAGGCAGGCCACCACAGCGGTGTAAGGTGCAAGTACAAAAATATAGGAGTTTTCTAATTTTACACCCTGCAAAACAAACAGCAGTACTAACATTAAGTCTAATGCAGCAGGCTTTACTTCCACAGCCGTATAACACGCAGCAAATCAAAAGGTAATAGTCCAGCATCAAAAAAATAAAATCAATACATGATCACTCCACCGTGTGGCTGGCTGACTTCCTTGTCAGGAGAACCCACAGGTCTGTTTTCAGAGGAGTACCGTAGCAGAACACTCGCTCTCTCCTGCTCGATCACTCTCTGGAGAGAACAAGTAATCTCCAAACGCTCTGTTAGCATCCAAGGTTAACATCTTATCATCTGGTCTCTTTCCTTGCGACAGGCTTTAAAGGCCTAGGGATACTGGTAAAGCCTTGACCGAGGGGTGAACGGCCTCCCACCCACGCTACAGCCGTATCATAAAAAGCAGTCCCAAATAAGAAGCGTGCACAGCAGCTATACTAAAATACTACACAAACCATGCGTAACCTATGGTTTAACCTATTTATACTGCTGACTTTTCCCCACCAAAGGTCCGTCCTTATGGCCCCTCTATGCAGTTTCTCTTGCTGCCATTCTCTGTGTGGAAAGACTGGCTGTCCTACTGGGATCGCCATCCTGATCCCTTACATCCCTGTAACTTCCTTACCATTTGCAGTCATAATACTATGGGACATACCTTCATCCACTATCTTTTTCGCTGCCTCGTTTTGCCTACAAGGGTTATATGAATTTTTATTTTTTCATGCACAGGGGTGGCGCTTGCTTGCTTGGGTGACAGAAATAGACAGTTCACTTGTTACAAACATCCCCTTAAAACCTATTGCAGTCTTACTTCAACGTCAAGCCAATAATAGAAAATATAGCCAGTGTTTTACCTGAAATTTTTTCAGTTGGGTGTGATGGTGTAAAAATACTTTTGGAGGCTTGTCGTCAACTTCAGTTTTGCTGAGTAACAATCACAAATGAATGCAACAGTACATACTATGACAAACAAACTAAACACAATAATCACCACTGGAGTATGTACATGTACACATCCTAGTTAACATCTACCCCTATATGTTAATATTATGTTCACTAGATTAGTAGTATAGTTTTCTAATAAAAACCTATGTGTACGCTACAACGCGCAACGACACTAAGCCGTTTCCCTGACTCCAGATCCACTATTGGATACAGCAGAGTAGCAGAGTACTGCTATACCTCTCATGTATTGCTGCTAAAAGTACTTGAAAAGCACTAGGATGTGAAGGGGCTTGAACAATTATCCCCTTTTGTCCTCTTTAAAATTTGTCCCTGATGCTAGCAACATATACTATGATCAGCTTTAACATCAAAACCACCTGCCTAATAAAATGTAGGTTCCAGCTTGTGCTGCCCCACCAGGGTATGGGCTCCGCATAGAGGTGTCCTGGGGTAGCTGGCACCAAGACATCAGCGGCAGAATCTTTAAAAGGATTGTGCAGCTCCCCTTTATTTTACAATGAGTGAACTACATGAAGCCGAGCCAGTAAGAAAATAAAAAGTCCATACTCACCCTCTTGCAAACTGCTATTCTCGTTCCAAGTCAGCGATGCTTTGCCGCTCCTTCTCCTAGGTCATCTGCTGTCCTCCCGGTGGTTGGCTTATGTGCACTGCAGTCTCTGATTGCCTGCAGTAGTCATGTGACATTGCCTGACATCACTGTTCAGACCCGGTGTCACATCATCACTGCAGCCAATCAGAAATAAACGCAAGCCGAGACAACAGAAGATCAAGGGGTAGGACCTGCAGACACATTGCTGGTTCGATACGGGATACAGGCTCAGCATAGGAAAAAACAACTCCTATCTCCATTGGGAAAACCCAATAGACAATGAGGGAGAGAGCAGAAGCCCAAAATAAAAAATGTGAAACCATAAAAGTGAGCTTATACTTATTCCAGATACAGCCCTTACTCATAGTTGGCTATGGACTATGGACTAAAGACTACAGTATGTCTGAAACGCGTTACTTGTTTTTGAACCGTTTTTTTCTTTAAGTAATGAGCTATTTTAATTTATTGCTATGCTATAAAGTTAAAGAGGTTAAGTATTAAATTTTTTTACACATTTTATAATTTCAGCGGGAGCTGGGCTTCTGCTCTCTCTCTCTTTACTTTATTGGGTTTTCCCAGTGGAGATAGGAGTTATTATTTCCTATGTACAATTTCCAATATGGAGCATTTGAAGTGCTGCCACACACACAACATGCATATGTTAAAGTGAGCTGGATATGTACATTTTTTTTTTCATTTTGTTTTGTAATCTTGGTACTACAGGCTCCTGCTGAACAGCCCTTTACTAGGCGGGAATTTTCTCCTCCGTACATTGTATTAACATTTACAAACATAGTAGCAAAGGGTAAATAAAGACCAATCCCAAAACACAATGCTGAATTCCTAGCATTTTTTGCTTCCGTTGGAGAGCTTACACGAAGCAGACTTCGTATCATCCTGCCATCTCTCTGCGTTTACAGAAGCGGTTCCTAGACGCAACACCAACTTATCTCTGCCTCTACAGAAGCCTTGCCTGGACAAAGATGGACATCTCACTGCCTCCTTTTGTGTCTTATCATCACACACGGAAATGTGAATTATCTTTTCTTACTGCACATCAAGCTTTCAAAGCCTCTTTAGCTCCCGTAGCCCTGTGCTTCTGCTTGCTAAAACTCTTCATCACCAATCTGTCCCGCACTAACAAAGCGCTCAGCTAGAAATAGGCAGAGCTGAAATGTCAATAACGGTTGTAGAACCACCCACAACCTGAACAGGAATCGGGGGCCTTAAGCTGGATGTAAAGAGCAGGCTCTGTGAAACAGCTAGGGGGAAAAACACTGCCTTCTGTACATTGTGAGGTGCAGCCTCTGTGGACTGGTATTGTCTTCCAGCATTTCCCTCAGATGCTTGGATTGAGATCGGCGTCATTTGGAGGCTAAGTCAAGACCTTGAACTTTTTGTCATGTTCCTTAAACCATGGTTCCTACCATTAGGAAATACTGCTGCCATGAAGGGTGTTTCATAGATGCATAAATGGAATAATGCTGCTTTGCTCTGTCACTTCCTGGTCAAGCTGTCTGTAATTAGCATATGAGCTCCTTGTATTCAGACTTCTCTGTTTATTAGTCTGAATTCGCTAAATTACCTTCTCTGAGGTTAGAAGACGCTTCTGAGCTAATGTAAACAGTAGAGTAATTAGTCTTTTGTCTGAAGGATCAGATAACAAACAAGCTTTCACACTGCTGGCCATGACCTGTGTGATGAAGATAGAACAAACAGCAGGGGAAAAGGAGTACACAGGTCGGTCACTTAGGGAACCAGAGAGAGCACAGAAGGTGATAAAATCACTTGTAGCTCCTTAATAGAAAAAGATGAACAACGCAATATATTTTGAAAACATCTTCATTTAGTGTTCCCTACATTTTGAAAGCTATTCTTTGTAGTGAGACAACCCCTTTAAGGTAGGTATTACCTGTCAGATTACCATTCACTTGAAACCCAACAGTCCCCATCAGGACATTGTATGAACAGAGTCAAATAAGAATAAAGTAAAACAAAACTTGCAGCCAAAATGATTCGGTCCATCATAGATCAAAACAGATGGATTTTCCCCAGAGGTCAATTATTGGCTTTTTAGGGACTCTCTGAAGGGTAAGGAATATGTTGTGGATTTAATTAGCTCACTTGCTTCTGTTCACATAAATCCAGCTCGGGGATGTTTCTGCACTCTGGAATCAGTGTCTGTGAAGGTTTTCTAATCCAAGCTGGGACAGTAAAATTTATGATGTGTGCAGACGATGTAAATACTAAAGCGGCATTTAAACAGTTTTAGGCAGTAAGGATAGTGAACGCCTAGTGCTGGATTATTGAAATATAAATCCCACTTTCTAGGGTATCCCAGTCACTGCAGAGGCAGCCGACCATGGTATAATGTATTTAGTCTGAGCCGTTGAGATGCTAATCTATGATTTTAATTACATGTGGGCTATGTTTATAACATAAATGCCAGTGGATTTTCTGTTTGGATTTGCAGATGAAAAATGTAAGGATCTAAATTAAACCTAAAAACTGGATTTTCAATTTTTGTTGGAAGTTACACTAAAAGAGGTTGTCCATTAAAATATGACTCCACATTGGGGCCAGATTGGGCACAAAGGAAAAAAAAACTAAATATTTAAACCTAGCTGTCCCCCATCACGGAGGCTGGAGAGGGTCGTGCTCCATTGTAAGTGAATGGAGCACGACCCTTTCCTCTGTGTTGGGATGAGAACCTGAGAAGTAGCTCATCAGTGAGCTCAGGAGCGGCTGCAGTGGAGAGGGCCATCTTTTCCATTGGGCACACTAGGTAGCTGCCTGGGGGCCCCACAAGTATAGGGGCCCCAAGTGATGTATCTTGTAATTCTGTGACATACAAACATACCCTGAATCCTGTGGTTGCTTTGCTTATTTTGCTGTTTGTGTGTTTTTAGTGAAAACAGTTAAAAAACATGGTGGAGAAGGGAGTCAAAGGCTCCTTACCTTGCCAAATAGTCTTGTAGGCTGCAGGCTGCCAGTGTCCAGACAAAAGTGGCGTGATAATATGGGTGTGCTTGGGGGGCTCAAGGCATGGCCAAGTGTGATGTTATGTATTTGGGCCGGGCCCACTGCAGTGCCAGGGGCCCTTAATTCTGTTAAGTCGGTTCATGCAGTAGTTCCCTGATGCTGTGTAATATTTTTTAAATGGACAACCCCTTCAAGGAGATAGTCCAAAACAGACCACTTTGGTAAAGCCAACCTGTTCATGACATTGTGGCCACTACAGAGAATGACCAGAGGCAGCTTCCTTGGTAATCTGCTTTCAGATGAGCTGTACCTGCCTGCTATCATTTAATTTTTTATTTTTTTCATGAGACAAGCCCTCAAATAGAAGATACTAAAGCTGGAGTTTACCAGAGTTAGCAGCGTGTTCAAAGAGCTGCCACAACATTCTTTCCATTTTTTCTTCTGATCCTCCCATTCATTAGCTAGCCATTAGTTTTGAGACAGACATGCAAATGATCTACTAGACTGTCATGTGGGAGGTCTCCACAGCTCAGTTCTGAACAGTAACTACCCAGAGTAAGAAAACATATACTGTATAGCAGACTACCCATCTTAATATCAAACAAGTCTTTTCAAAAAGATAATACTCTTTAATAGTTTTCCATCATGTCACAAACACTAAAAATCACTAAAGCTGGTCCATTACTTTATTAAAGGGGTCCACCTCTTTTAGAGATTTTATATATGTTAGAAAGGTACCCAGAAAAAAAGCTCATTACAAAGTTTACCCCTGAGTGATCTGTGGGGAAACCTGGCAATAAGTATTTAATTTCCCTGCAGCGCCACTACAGGGAAAATCAAGCATTGCACAGTGCCCATTCAAATTATTGGGTTGTCTGTGTAATGCAGGACAGAACAGGTCCTCCACAGCAAGAGTCATTCTTTGTAAATGTTCTTCTCGCTGTCCAAGAGAGGAGGATTTTGCACATGGGGCCCAACTTTATAAACACAGAATTCCCTACTAAGGTGCATGAAAATAGGTCATCTAAACTGGAGAACCCCTTTAAAGAGTACCTATCATGACTACACATACACTCAAAAATTGATAGTAGATGAAATTCTAAGACCTTTCTCAAATACATGTCATTAGCATATCAGAGGATTTCCCTCAGTATTACAGGGAAATAGGTTTTACTTTCACTATGTCAGGCATAGATCACAATCTGTTAATTTTCCTTCTGTGGGAGATACCAACTGTGCAGGAGGAGCTGAGGACATTGATAATTGTACAGTGTTAATCTGAGTGACTGTCGATAAACTGCAGCAAGCATAGCACACTGGAGGCATAAGTCTGACAGGGTTTACCTGTTGCTTCCAGCTTCCTCCTCCATAGCACACAGGCATCCATATTACACTGTTGCAAGTGTAACAACATCCTGCATGAATAGTGTACAGATGGCACAGACTTAAAGGCTCCTCCCTGTACAGTGGACTCTTCCAGATAAGAATCAGGAATTTTCACAGAGCTGTCAACATATTGATCCATCAGGCTGTCAGGTGCCAACTTGGCCTGACTCCAGTCCTGTCTTAAAGGGCCAGCGCATTTTTAAAAACTGAATTACAGGTGAAATACTTTTGTTTCCCTATTTAAACATATTCGAGAAAATGTTTATATTTTAATCTTCTATAACTTCAGAAGGTTGTCTGAAGGTGATAGGTCCTTTTTAAGGAGCATTAATATGTACTGTGGAAGACAAAATTCATTATTTCCCTTGCAACATCACAATGTAACATGCTAATATTCATCCAAAAATGCCCAGAATTGTGCACTGCTCAAAAAAATAAAAGGAACACTTAAAGAACACAATGTAAGGGTGCTTTCATATGGAGCGTTTGCCTATCACTTCTACCTGTTTGTTCCATTTGCACAACAACAGGAGAAATTGATTCACAATCAGTGTTGATTCAAGACTGCACAGGTTGATTTCACAGAAGTGTGATTGACTTAGAGTTAGGGTGCTTTCACACGGTGCAGTTTTGGTGCGTTTTTGATGCGTTTCTTCAATACGTTTTTTGTGCAGGAAGGCACAGCAATTAATGCTGTACATTGCTGCACAGAAATCGCGGCAAAAATCTTGGTAAATTTGCGGTAAAATCACGGTAATTACCGCGATTTTTGTGCAGCGATGTACAGCATCAATTGCTGTGCCTTCCTGCACAAAAAACGCATAAAAAAGGCATCAAAAACGCACCAAAAAAGCACAGTGTGAAAGCACCTTAACTCTAAGTCAATCACACTTCTGTGAAATCAACCTGTGCAGTCTTGAATCAACGCTGATTGTGAATCAATTTCTCCTGCTGTTGTGCACATGGAACAAACAGGTAGAAGTGATAGGCAATTAGCAAGACAACCCCTATGAAGGAGTGGTTCTACAGGTGGTGACCACAGACCATTTTTCTCTGTTCTCATCCTTTTTTAGCTGTTGTTTTGGTCACTTTTGCATTTTTTTCATTGCTTTCACCCCTAGAGGTAACAACCCACAGACGTTGCTCAGGTAGTGCATCTCATCCAGAATGGCACATCAATGTGAGCTGTGTCAAGAAGACACGGTGTCACGAGCAAGGAACAGATGCCAAGAGACAGGCCAGTACACCAGAAGACTTGGAGGGGGTCATACGAGGGTAAAAACCCAGGAGCAGGACCGCTGACTTCTCCTTTGTGCAAGGAGGAACAGGAAGAGCAGTGCCAGAGCCCTGCAAAATGATATTCATTAGGCCACTAATATTCATTTGTCTGCTCAAACAAAACTGTCAGAAACAGACTCCATGAGGGTGGTATGAGGGCTCAACCTTCACAAGTCGCTGTTGATCTTATAGCCCAACACCATGAAGGGCGATTGACATTTGCCAGAAACACAAGAATGGACAGATCTTGAACATTGGCGCCTGTGATATTCACAATAGCGCTGGTTCATGACACATTGACAGACGGAAAGAGCTGGGATGCGTGGGAAAAACGTTCTGCTGCCTGCAACATCTTCCAAAATGACCAATTTGGCAGTGGATAGTAAGTGATGGTGTGAGGAGGCATTTCCTTGGAGAGGCCGCACAGTCCTCCATGTGCTAGCTAGAGGTACCCTGACTGCCATTAGGTACCGGGATGAGATTTACATTCCGAGCAGTGGTAACTGACACTTTTGACAGTGGATAGGCTTATTGCAGAATGTCAAGGGGGTGGGCACCACTGCTTAGGGGGCATGTGCCCTGAGCACTCTCCCTTTTCCAAACTGACAAAATGCTCCTTGACAACCTAAGAGTTTATTAGCATACTGGTGCCAAAACTATCATTATTATTAGTATTGTTGTTTTACAGTGCCATTAATTTCAGCCGTTGAACAAGACAAGGGGTTCTGATACAATATATTAGACCAGGACAAATACAGTAATAACACTAAATAACAAACTTCCAAAAATGGAAAAAGAAGCAGCACAACAAATATCAAAAATAGTGACATTAAGTCAATAAATAAAGCTCTTCCATAAAGTCATTTTAAAGCTCGAGTTTGAAAATGGCTCTATGGAAGAGCTGAAATGTAGCTGTATGTATTGACTTGGGTGATAAAAACCTCTATTTTTGATATTTGATAAATAAAAGAGAAAAAAGAGGGAGGGGCGCTCTATGGTGCAGTATGTCCAAATTCGAAAAAGTATTAATAAACGGGTGATGCTCACCTGGAGCTGTTGTGCATATAATATAGAGGCACAACGTTCATAGACGCATGGTTGGCTCTCTCCGAACGGCAGCCGCTGATCCTTCACTCCGAGACCGATCGCACGGCAACGGGTACGAACAATGTAGAAAATACCGAGATATAGAAGATGGATCCAGCGCCCTATTCTAGAACAAATGCTTTCTCTTGGATACAAGGATATATCAAAATAAAGTATTTATTCTAATAAAAGATTGTGAAAAGAGCATTTAAACCTTTTCCACATAAACACTAAAATAACGCGTTTCTCGCCGTACACCGGCGCTTCATCAAATACAAAGTGTTACCAGACTTTCACTGTAACACTTTGTATCTGATGAAGCGCCGGTGTACGGCGAGAAACGCGTTATTTTAGTGTTTATTATTGATATTTGTTGTGCTGCTTCTTTTCCTATTTTTGGAGGATTTTTCGGAGGATTTTGGAGTCTAACTTCAGAAGCTTGCACATGGTTATATTGTTTTGTTATACATATGCTGCTGTTTGTCTGCAAGATAGATTGAACTAAATGAACTGATACAGAAGGAGAGAGGCCTCTGCCCACGAGAGCTTACAATCTACAACAGAGGAGGAAGAGACAGAAGGTGAGACATCTTTATATGGTGTCACAGGGGCAGCAGGGAAATTGTAAATTGTAGGCTTTCCTGAAGTCATGGGTTTCCAGGAAAGAAATCTTTCTTGTTATAATGTTCATTTTCCACAGTATAGTGTACCGTACACTGCTATAATCAATATAATTCATAAATATTTACCAGTATGGTAAATCCGGTGTCGAAAAGTATATTAAATACTGTGTAGCTTTGTTACCAAGAAACCCAGACCACTGAGTAATACCATTTCCCCTAGTATCTATTTACAAGATGCGGCCAGAGGGTGTTCTGGTACGTGGTTGAATTTGAAAGGCAGCTATAGGTGCGGTAGAGATCAATGCGGTTTATGTCCATATATAGAGAAAACGACGCATTTCTCATCAGCTATCACAGGGAATTGTATCGTATCCAGACATTCAATAATTGTCGAAGTAGGTCTGTTGTCATGTCCCATGACTTCATAGTTCATAATCAATATTGTAATTTCTATTACTGCTTTGCATTTTCTTAAGTTTGTCTCTCTCGTCTTCCTGTATGTGTGCTCTGAGGTTTTCAGCTCCTCCTCCTTCTAGCATTCTCCACCTTTCCCACAAACGCGGAAAATACCGTTTTAAAAAGGGTTTCCAAAAATTTTGGTAAATTTTTAATATTAACGCCGTGAACCCCAAAAAGCCTTTTTGTGAATTTTGAGGCTGCTTTTTTTAGAATACGGAGATTTTGGCAACCAGAAAAGTTATATTTTTTAACAAGGCCGCCAAAAAATGGAAAAAAATGAACGAAACAGAAAAAAGAGGCCTTGGGAAGAGAACAATCTAAAAGAGGGGGAAAGAAAATGAGAAACAAGGGTGAACATGCCGGCCAGGAAATAAAGGTTCTGAAAAACTCGGGTTAAAGGAAACCTCCGCCCAATCTTTCTTTTTAAAGACCCATTTTTAAACGAAAATGAGACAATTCCCCCAAATTTATTAGGTACCCTGAAAAGTATACGGGTTGGAAAACCCCCTGGTTAAATTTTGCCCTCTATCTTTTTCAAGATCCACCAAGGGGGTGTTCTAACGTTTTTTGGGCCACATTGGGAAAACCAATGGGGCCCAAAAAAAGTGCCAATGAAAAATTATATCCCACACCAAAATAACAAAACCACCCAACCTGCTAACCGTTGATACAAAGCTTGGAATGTTCTCTCGCTTCCATGTTGTTGGGGGAATTCCCCCTACCCTACATTCCCAATGTCCACAAAAACACTCTTTCCCAGACAGCCGTAAGTTTTCTTTCAATCTTACTATTTTGTAATTTCGTTTACCCTTGGGAAATTGGGCCTCAGGGTTTCCTGTTCTTACTAAAAGAAGTAATGACAACTTGGTCTTGTGCTTCACTTCTGTAGCTTTTTGGGTCAAATTGGAAAAGTGGTTCAAGATGCCCCCTTCGCTTCCCCTTGGGTGTTGTAACGGGGCTCATTTGAAGCACAAAGTTCCCCTTTCTTCAGCCGAACCATTCCTCCTCTATATCCTCTGTTTTTGGGTGGGCCACCCCCCCCCCCTCGTGAGCCATCCAAACCCCAAGGAAAAATTCGCCCACAGGGAATGGTCTTGGATTTTAAATTTTTAACTTTTTCGGACCCCAATCTTTTTGTATACCCAAAGAAGAATTTGGTATTGCGTGAAAATCCCAGAAGCCCGATTCGGATTTCGAAATTTAACTCCCGAACCACGCCTTCTGGGAAAAACCACCAAAAAAACCAAAAATGCCACACGTTTCAAATCAGCACCCAGAATCACCACTTTCTTTCCCCATAACTTGACCCTCGGTCTTTAAAAACTTTGCAAAAAGGCTTTAAAAAGGGGCCCCTTCGGAACAAAAAAGGATCTATACAGCCTAAACCCCAATAAAATTGCCGCCAAATGTGTGGCTGGAAATTAAATTAAGTGTTAATGAAGCAGTTGGTGTGCAGGTGTTACCTTAATAAAGGCAAATGTGCTAAGCCAAAACAGCAAAATCTCTGAATGCCACCAACATTCCTGACAGTTCAGATTTTCCTCCAGTGCAACAAACCACAGATCCTTCTACAGATCCCTGCATTCGAGGTCAGTATAGTCCTACACCCATGCTGCATCCTGTATCTCCTTCACACATCACAATGTACTCAGGTCATACACCTCTGCAACCTCAATACAATGATACCAAGGTCCAAATCAATATGCCAGCAAGCTGCCCAGCCCCCGGCAACCATGCCAATCCAGCTTCACATATATTCAAATGTAAACCTGCCCTTGCATTAAATGCCTATGCAGCCCCATATGTCCCTATGTCTCTTAATCAGAGTTTGCAAGGTTCATGATCCGCCGTGATCTTACTAAAACAAGCCTTACCAGGTTTGATGACCGGCATGAGAACTACAGATCCTGGAAATGTGCCTTCAGAACGGCAATTGATGATATTGGCATTACAGCTGCAGAAGAACTGGCCCTGCTAGTCAGATGGCTTGGCCCGCAGTCTACAGAACATGTCAAGAGACTCAGAGCTGTTCATATTGCAAATCCTGTGGCAGGTCTAGTTGCTGCTTGGGAGAGACTAGAACGGAAATATGGCAGTCCTGAAGCCATAGAGAATGCTCTGTTTACATGGCTTCAAAGTTTCCCAAAAAATCCGGCAAGGACAATGAGAAATTCCAAGAACTCAGTGATCTTCTTTTGGAGCTCCAGTTGGCCAAAGCAGACACTCACTTCCCTTTGGCCTCTTTTACCTGGACACTGCTCGTGGGGTAAACCCAATAGTTTCCAAACTGCCATACAACATTCAAGAAAAGTGGACAGCCCTCGGTCAAGATAAAAAGGGGAGTACCATGTTCCTTTTCCTCCATTTCCTACTCTGTGAGTTCAAAAAGGAACATTGCAGAGTCCAAGAATGACCAAGCTTCTTATACAGTGAGTCTGGCGTCCTACTTCATCCCCTAAATATGACAGTCCAGCTCTAACTACAGGAATCGTAGAGGACCAGTATCAGTAAAAAGACTGACGTTCTTCCGGGCACCTACATCATCTCCGCAAAAGAGGTGAAAAAAATTGAAAATCCAAATCGTCTATGCCCAATTCACAGGAAGCCACATCCTCTCAAGAAATGCATCGCTTCAGAAGAAACCGCTTCAGGAACGCAAAGAGCTTCTGACAAAATTTGGGATATGTACAAATGTGCTTCCACAGAACATTTTGCTACAGATTGTAAAGCTGTTATTAAGGCATTGAATGTGACAGTTTTTGACCATGTGCAAGCACTTCATCCATCTCAACACAGCACGGAACCACCATCTCAGTCACCGCTGGTAGCAAAGCATGGCGGGGAGAAAGTGGACCAAACTGTAAATCCTACCCCCGTATCTTCCTCATGCACAGAAATTTGCGGTGAAGGTCTCTATGACAAGTCGTGTTTCAAGATATGTGTTTTCAACGTATATCTCAAGGATCATTCAGAAGGGGTCCTAAAAGGTGTATGCCAAATTGATATCAAAGCAACCGAAACACTTGCAAGATCTGAACTCTTTGATTTGTTCAACCTTGAAGGAGACATCTTCCCTTACACTTTGGGTACCTGCAGTGGTGTCAGAGAGGTCTCTGGAAAGAGAGCTAGTGGACTCATGGTAGCTTCATTCGACAACAAGGTCAGGATACCCTTACCAACACTTGTAGATTGCAACCAAATACCGTCTAATAGAGAGGAAATTCCTAAAGCAGAAGTGGCTCTTCATCATACTCATCTAAGGTCTATAGTCACTGAAATACCTGCTCTTGACAAGAACGCAAACACCCTACTTCTGCCGGCCGGGCATTTTTCCGGGTACACAAGGTACGCCAGCAAATCAATGGACCTCATGATGCTCCGTTTGCTCAACGCCTTGATCTAGGCTGGGTGATTATAGGAAACGTTTGCATAGACCAGGTTAAGAAGCCCCCTAAAGATTTCCTCATTTAAAACCATGTTTTTACCAAATGTCGCCACACCCATTTTCCAGCCATGTCCAAAACCATTACTGGGTAAAAGAAGCTCACTGGGAGTGACAGACCAAATGATCTAAAGATAAATTCCTTCTTCCTCTCCTGGGATGACAGTCTTGGATCAGCAGTCTTTAGTCTAACAAGTGAAGACAACAAGCTAGCACCTGCACGAAAGACAAGGAATTTCTTAAGATTATGGAAAGGGAGTTTGCCCAAGATGACTCCCAAAAGCTGGGTAGCAACACTACCCTTTCGACTCCCAAAAACAAAACTACCAAACAATCTACAGCAAGCCCAAATTTCTAGATTCTCTTCTTTAAAACACACCTTAAAGAGGGAAACAGAAATGGAGAAATATTATGTGGACTTTATGCAGAACAAATTTGACAGGGACCATGCAGAACCTGAAACCACCCCTAGAGGAAGGAGAAGAATGCTGGTACCTCCCCTCTTTTTGGGGTGTATCACCCTCGCAAACCAAACAAATTTAGAGTTGTGTTTAAATTTCCCCGCTCAGCATGAAGGCAAATTTTTCTCAACAACCTGCTCCTTACCGGGCCCAATCTCAACAACAGTCTCCTAGGAATGCTAATCCGCTTCCGTCAAGAACCCATTGCAGTAATGGCTGACATACAGCAAATGTTTCACTGCTTCATCGTGAGGGAAGACCACAGGAACTACCTTAGATTCCTATGGCACAAGGACAATAACATCAACAGTGAAGTCATAGATTACCGGATGAAGGTACATGTCTTTGGCAACATCCCCTCTCCTGCTGTAGCAATCTATGGACTGAGAAGAACCGCTGAAGCAGGAGAGAAAGAGTTTGGATCCGACACTCGTCAGTTTGTTGCAAAGAAGCAATTGATCTCCTCACCAGAACACAGGAAATACTGTTTAGTGCAAACCTCAGACTTCACAAGATCATCTCTAACAGTTCAGAGGTAATGGATGCATTTCCTGTGGTTGATCATGCTACCAATTTGAAAGACTTTAATCTTGGCTCTGATTCCCCTCCCATTCAGCGCAGCCTAGGTTTACATTTCAAGTGTCACCCTGTGACAAACCTTTCACTAAGCAGGGGATCTTGTCTGTTGTGAACAGTGTCTATGACCCTCTTGGATTCAAAGCTCCAATCACCATTCATGGTAAGATGCTACTGAGACAGCTAACTACAGAGACTGTAGACTGGGACACACAGCTACCTACTGAGAAACAACACAGATGGGAAGCATGGAAGAAGTCTTTGAAAGTGTTGGAGCAACTTCAGGTCCCACATTGTTACGTTCCTGTTTCCTTTACAGCTGCTGTTAGGAAAGAAGTTCATGTCTTCTCGGATGCATCCATGGAAGCCATAGCTGCAGTAGCCTACCCGAGGGTGTCTGAAGAGGACAGCAAGCCACACTGTGGATTTCTCCTAGGAAAAGCCAAGCTAACTCCAAAACCTGCGCATTCTGTCCCAAGACTTTGCACAGCTGTCCCAGCAGTAGAAATTGCTGAAGATATAAACATCTCTGCTGACCTCAATCCAGCTGATCGCAGAACAAGATGTGCTCCTGCTTCAGGTCTCGTTGATGACATGTGGGTGACTCCTCCAAGTTTCTTGTTTCAGGACTCACTACTTACTGAAGGGCCCGTTATATTTGATGGAATCTGAGTCTGACAATGAAATTAGGCCAACAGGTTCCATACTCTATACCACAGTGATTCCTAAACTACGGGTGAAGACAAAGACAAGGAATGTAATTTGGACTGTGCGGGCTCTCCTTCTAAACTTCTTTGTGCTTCTGACGGAAGAACATTTCTTTCAAGGTGTGAATTTCAATGTTCTAAGTGTAAAGATTCTTAACTGGAGTTCGCATATTGAGGAATCTGTAAAAAGGGTCATCGTAATGAGTAGCCTATGGGTCTCATCACCAAAGTTCTGCCCAGCGACGATGGAAAGACTCACAAAGTGGACGTTTAAAGGGGACTAAAGGAGGTTTAACACGTATTTTCTTCGTCCAATCACTGAACTGGTTCTTCTCCTTGCCAAGGAAGCTGAAACTGAAGAAGGAAGTGTACTATCAGGAACTGTCTGTCAGCTGTACCATTCTTATAACATGTACCCCTGGATTTACCATGGGTTGGTGGAAGTGTTGGCATGTTGCGCTTCCCCAATCCGAAGATGGGTTTCTCTTGGATTTTGTTTCCCATTGGATTACTTTCTTCGGAATGTACTGTTATAGAATCTAGACTTTAACTGTTGATATTTTGCATGTTTTTCTCTTTCTTACAGGTTCAGAGAACATTTTTTACATTGTATTATAGTGAAATCTAAAGATTTCAGATAGGGAGTGTCATGTCCCATGACTTCATGGTTCATATTCAGCATTGTAATTTCTATTACTGCTTTGCATTGTCTTAAGTTTGTCTCTCTCGTCTTTTGTGTATGTGTGCTCTGAGGTTTTCAGCTCCTCCCTCCTTCTAGCATTCTCCATGTTTCCGTCTCACTGAAGCACTGTATCCTCATTCTCTGCATCAGCTCGCCGCAAATAATTGACATGTCACTTTTCTCCCCGCGCGTACAATACGATCATATTGTAAGCACGGGGGGACGAGGTGCAATACATAGTTGTCTATGAGAGCTATAGATTATCATAATCTCGCCGCGTATTAAGAGCAATATGCGCCAAAATACGTGGCGAAATGTACGCCCCAATTATGCCGTGTGAAAATACCCTTATGGTTATGACTTGGTTAGGCATATGTGTTATGTTTTGTATTTTTAATCATGTTTTTATTATGATGACCAAATAAAGTGCATTTTATTTCTGATAATTCTATAGTGCTGTTGGATATTTGCTTTTGGACTAGTACCTATCTATCCATCTACAGCCAGATTTTTTTTCCCCCTTGCACCACGTACTTACCTGGGCACAGATCCTGCAACAAGTTGGACTCAATCAAACATTCTGGGTGAGCTGATTTTTCATTCAGTTTTTTTGACATGTGAATGTTAGCTGACCACACCACCAGGCGCAGGCATCATCATCTTACATGGGCCAGAGAGTATCTACGCTTGACAAGGGACCAGTGGTTCTCATGCTTTCATGATGGGAAAATCAATTTAGTCGAACAGGGAAAGTTTTCCGCCAACAATGCTGGAGACATCAAGGAGAGCGCTATGCATCAGCCATTGTTGTCACCAGAGCCTTTGGAGATGTTTGTGTTGGGGCACATGTGTCTACACTTTGTGGAAGAGTGACAAGCCTCTACTACTTGAATAACATCATTAATCCAGACATTGTGCATCGGCATGAACAATACAGGGATCATTTAATCTTCAAGTACAACAATACTACAGCTCATCGAGGTCACATCATTAGGGAGCTGCTGTTGGAGTCTGGGGTACCTCAAATGGAGTGGCCTGCACGTTCTTCAGACCTGAACTCTCTAGAAAACCTGTGGGATCAGCTTAGTTGCTGGGTATGAGCTCGTAACTCTGTATCCCTGAACCTTAATGACCTGAAGGATGCCCTTCAGTAAGAGTGGGATGCCATGCCTAAGCAGTCAATAACTCGACTTGTGAACAGCATGAGACGTTGTTGTCAAGCTGTAATTGATGCTCAAGGCCACATGACACATTATGGAGACATTAACATTTTTGATGGTTTACACCCTGCACTGTTGTTGGCATTTGTTTTATAAAATTGTTTGAGATGAGAAAATCAACATTGCATGCTACGAATTAAATGACCAACTTTTAGGATAAAATATCACTGAAGCATAAAATTTTATGTTTTCCATGAATGTCCCCCAAAACCTAAATACCCCTAACTTTTTGTGAGTAGTGTATATTAGAGATACCACTAAATTCTGCTAGACCTCAGATAGCCACCAAGTTGTTTTACACTACAAAAATACATGATGTTTTTGGACCCAAGTGGACCCCCTCAGTCACTGCGAACTTGCTATAGTTATAGTTCCACTCATGGTCCAAATTACTTCTTTTCAATTTTTGCATACACATGGGTCAGCAAACGCAGGATCTCAACCATCTGAAATAGGCAACATGAAAGATGCCATCGGTTATATAAGGCCAACATTTCTAAAACAGCCCAAATGAATACAATTCTAAAAATTAAGACTGCCTATAAAAAAGTATTTCCATAGTAGCACTAGCATTGGCAGCCAACAAAGCAAACTTGGGTCCAGGAGGAACAGACTTCCATCTGAAGAAAGTTGTCCTCCAGTGGCATTCATGTATTAATGGGCTAGATTTACTCTCCTAACAAAGTGTTTTGTTCTTGGGCACTGCAGACTATAGAGTTTTCAGCAAGATTATATCTCACATAACAAAACAGAAGGGCCAGAAGAAACACACTGAACTGGAAAATAGGAGAATTATTTTAAGACCATCTCTGTTGTAAGAGGGCAATCCATTTCACAACAAGGGTCTATAATTATTGTTAAAACCATTTTCTCTGTGATATTCCCACACTTACTAAATAAAGACCTTCACTAATGTCACTGAGAATAATTACTTTCAGAGACACGAGCCTAAAATAGGATGTAAAGAATGGTACAGGCTGAAACATAAAGATATAGTTCTGCAGTAAGTATAGGTTTTCAATGCAAAGTAACCGAATCCCATTGGAGACATAACAATACAAGCAATCCTTATAGTGGAGACTTAGTCAATTTAGCAGAAAGTGGGGCTGCAGGAGGATAGGTGGTCCTGGAATAATTCAGTCACGTGATGTGTAATATGAGAAGCGAAAATTCTGTACTTCTCACTATTTCATAACGTGTCTTAAAAGAGTTTTTTCTACGATTTGTGGAAACCCTGATGTTAGCTGGGATTACGATAAATTAAAAAATTAGCTGTACAGGTAGTCCCAGAGTTACAACCATCTGACATGTAAAACTAACCCCAAAATATATTTTAACTCTATAAATAGTAAAAAGATTAAAACTAAAAATATTGGTCCTTTGAAAAGTAGTACGAGAGGTATTATAGAGTGCGATGAGGAGAAAGCAAATCTACTAAAAAAAATTTCTCCACCGTTTTTACTGAGGAAAATGACCTTCCTGTTGATGAGCACAGGGATGAGGTAACATGCATCTTAAATGTTTCTTGTCTAACCAAGGAAGAAGTGCAGCTCCGCCTTAAGATTAAAATAGACAAATCCCCAGGTCTTGATGATGAACACCCTGTGTCCTAAGGGAGTTAAGTAATGTGATAGATAGGCCCCTATTCTTAATATTTAGGGACTATATAGTAACGGGTATGTCCCAAAGGATTGGTGCATAGAAAATGTGGTGCCTTTATTCAAAAAGGGGTCAAAAAGTGATCCTGGAAACTATAGGCCTGTAAGTTTAACCTCTGTTGTAGGTAAATGTTTGAAGCTTTTATAAAAGATGCTATCCTGAAATATCTCACTGAAAATAAATGTATAACGCCGTTCCAGCATGGGTTTATGAAGGATCGGTCCTGTCAAACTAATCTCATCAGCTTCTATGAGGAGGTTAGTTCTAGACTGATCGGGGTGAGGCACTGGATGTCATATATCTAGATTTTTCTAAAGCATTTCATACTGTGCCACATAAAAGGTTGGTAAGTGAAATGAGAATGCTTGGACTGCGGGAAAATGTGTGCAAGTGGGTAAGCAACTGGCTCAATGATAGAAAACAAAGGGTGTTCATTAATGGTATATACTCAGACTTGTTGCCTAGTGGG
The DNA here is from genome assembly GCA_025379985.1 of Phyllomedusa bahiana. Classification (NCBI taxonomy): domain Eukaryota; kingdom Metazoa; phylum Chordata; class Amphibia; order Anura; family Hylidae; genus Phyllomedusa; species Phyllomedusa bahiana. The sequence continues at coordinate 36,363 of JAODAL010003951.1, read as the reverse complement.
GTACTACAGGGGTCAGTATTGGGACATATTCTCTTTAAAATATTCATTAATGACCTTACATATGGATTGCACAGTAGAATATCAATCTTTGTAGATGATACTAAGTTCTGTAAAGTAATTAACACAATATTATTATTATTTATTTTATAGCGCCATTGATTCCAGGGTGCTGTACATTCAGGGGTTACATACATAACATAAGTCAAACAAGTACAATAGTGACAATCTGTGACTAACAACAGGTACAGAGGGAAAGAGAACCCTGTCCGCGAAGGCTTACAATCTACAAGGAAGGGGGAAAGAGACAGAAGGCGAGGGGCAGACATGTTTGTGGGAGGTGTAGTGACAGCCGAGTTATTCTAGGTTGTAGGCTATCCTGAAGAGATGGGTTTTCAGGTTGCTCTTGAAGCTGGAGAACGTGGAGGAGAGTGACATGCTGGGGCAGTGTGTTCCAGAGTATGGGGGAAGCACAAGAGAAATCTTGGAGACAGTTGTGTGAGGAGCTGACAAGATGAAAGCATAGAAGAAGGTCCTGTGGGAGAGGAGATTGCGTGAGGGGAGGTATCTGGAGGATAGTGGATAGAGGATAATAGAGGATAGAGTATATTGTTTTATTATAAGGGGATCTGGATACATTTGAAGTCTGGGCAGAGAAGTGTCGATGATGTTCAACATGGATAAATGCAATATTCTGCATATGGGAATTAAAAATCCATTCCTTGATTGCATTGAGTAAAAGTAACATGGAGAAGGTCTTATTGGACAGTAAACTGAACTGTAGCAGCCAGCGTCAGGCAGCTGCTGCCAAGGCAAATAGGAGGAAGGGGTTTATTAAAAGGGGGATAGATGCACATGATGAAAACATTGTTCTCCCATTATACAAGTCACTGGTCAGACCACACATGGAATATTGTGTACAGCTTTGTGCACCAATGCACAGGAAAGACATTGTAGAGCTTGCCCAAAGGTGGGCAAAAAAAGTAATAAAATTACTGGGTGAACTGCAATACCCAGAAAGATTAGAAAGATTAGGGTTATTTAGTTTAGAGAAAAGACGGCTTCCTCGGGGACATAATAAATATGTTTAAATATATCAAAGGTCAATATAGAGATCTCTCCTAAGATCTATTTAGACCCAGAATTGTATCTAGTACAAGGGGGCATCCTCTACGTCTAGAGGAAAGAAGGTTTCAACATAGACCTAGAAATGAATTCTTTACTGTTAGAACAGTGAGACTGTGGAACTCTCTGCCAAAGGAACTGGTCATGGTGAATTCACTAACAGAGTTCAAAAATGTCTAGCTGCATTTCTAGAGTATAATAATATAACAAGTTATAGTGAGTAGGATTCTGGAGAAGGGACGTTGATCCAGGGATATATTGTGTTTGGCAGATTGGAGTTGGGAAAAAAAATTCCCTTAAATGAGAACAATTGGCTTCTACCTCATGGTTTTTTTGGGCTTTCTCTGGATCAACACTATAACACAATAGGCTGAACTGGATGGACGTCTTTTTTCAGTCTTAGGCCATGTTCACACGGCTTATTCTGGGACGTAATTCAGTCCATAATTACGCGCCGGTGTGGCCAATTAAGGGCTGAATCCGGTCCCAGTGAACTACGGTTATGCCCAGTTCCAATAGAGAAACTATGGTTACGTCTCTTCTCTGGCTCCGGCGAATACACCGCGGGGGGAGATAATTGACATGTCACTTTCTTAGCGGCGTTAACACCCCGTTGCAATGACGGGTCTATGGGCGGCGAAAGTCCCGGCCCCCGCTCGCTCCCCGATCCGCCCGCCCCGGCCACACGGCGTAATTGCGGGGCGGAATTACGCCCCGCAGTTAAGCCGTGTGAACATGGCCTTACAAACAGTGTTACTATGTTTATGACTCACATTTAAGAACAGAGGATATCGCTGAGCTTGACTGAGTGCAACATCAGAGCATCAAGTTGAGTCACACCCAATTTACTTTGGCATCAGGTGCCTTGACTCCCCCATGCTCTTTTAGAGGCATTGCATGCTATATGCTGCAGATGCTTGCATAAGTGCTACCAGACTTTTTTCCTGTGACCAGAATAAGGCCAACCCAGGTTGAAACGTCACACAACGTTTTTATGGGTGGGTGGGGCAGGGAACCGCCCGGGGTGGCGCTCACCTTGAGAGGTCAAGGCACTTAAGGGCTGTTCACACGGCTTATTTGGGCACGGATTGGCGCCGTACTGCGCGCCGGATTTGCGCTGCAGTACGGCGCCAATCCATCGCAGTAATTACGGTAATCCACCGTTCTCTTAGAGAACAGTGGATTCCGTCGCTCCTCCCAGCTCGGCGAATCCGCCGGGCGGGGAGAAAGTGACATGCACATTATCCAGGTGCAATACGCGCCGTGGATAATGTAAGTCTATGGGGCCGGCGGGCCGCGCCCCCACCCCGCACCCCGCCCGCCCCTTATTCAAGCCGGAATTGCGAGCGCAATCCGGCTCGCAATTCCGGCTTGAATAAGCCGTGTGAACGAGGCCTTAGGGCCCATACTGATGGCGACCACCTGTGAAGAGTTCGTAGCTGCACACTCACTGTGCTGCTGCAGGAGGAGAGAGCAGCCACTGGGGACTCTCCAGGGAGAAGGCAGAGATGGTTAGTTAATGTCTCTGTCTTCTTGATCATTGTATATACAGCACTCATCAAGTGTTTTATATACAGATTAGCAGGGAGCCCTCAGACCCAGCAGTCATGTGTGTGTCCAAGGCTGCTGTTTCTTATCGGACTGAGATCAGCTCTACAATCAATAGATATATTAGCCCCAGTTACAGGGGAAATCAGCAAAAAAAAGTTATGTAGTAGTCTTTTTTGACTCTATGGGTGCAATATGTAAAACAAATAAAATAAAAACACAAAACCTGGGTTAGGCAGTGTTACTGATCATAGTTACATAATTACATAGTGCGGTTGAAAAAAAGACACGTGTTCATCAAGTTCAACCAAGGGTGGGGAAAATGTGGGTGAAGGGAGGGACACAAGGATTTCAAGTCCAGTCTCCCCACTGGTGAATGCCCTGGAACCCACAAGGCAAGAACCAATCTGCCCCAGGGAATACCCCATCTCGGACCCCAGAGCCGCCACTAGACAGGATCCAGAATTTTACATGGCTAAGTACGTATTAATATTCTTTAGTTTCAGGTAGTTATCTAAGTCTTTCTTGAACTCCCAACTGTTCCTGCTGTGACCAGCTCCTCAGGCAGCTATTCCACAGATTCACAGTGAAGAACACTTTTCTCCCCTAGGGAGATTAAATCCTTTTTTCTCCAGCCAAAGGAAATGTCCCCTTGTCTTTTGAGGAGGCTTTACATGAAATAATTTTCCCCCATACTTTTTGTAGGGACCATTTATATATTTATATAAAATATTATACGGAGTCGTCTTTTTTCAAGACTAAATAAGTTCGATCCTACTAACCTCTCCTCATAACTAAGATGCTCCATTCCCCTTATAAGTTTGGTTGCTCGTCTTTGCACTCTCTCTAGCTCCATTACATCTCTTCTATAAACTGGAGCCCAGAACTGAACAGAATATTCCAAGTGAGGTCGCACCAATTCTTTGTACAGCAGTAGAATTACATCCTTATCCCGCGAGTCCATGCCTCTTAATACACACCAATGTCTTGCTTGCCTTAGAGGCAGCTGATTGACATTGCATGCTGTTCTGTAGTCTATGATCTACAAGAACACCCAGATCTTTCTCAACAAGCAATACTCCCAGTTTTTCTCCCCTAGGACATATGATGCCTGCAGATTATTTGTACCCAGATGGAGGACCATATATTTATCCACATTGAACCACATTTGCCAAGTGGATGCCCAAACCTCAGTGTTGCTAGCACTTTATGAGCATCTTCCATTGATTGCACTACACTACATGAGTGGTGTTATCTGCAAAAATAGAAACCGTGCTATTGATCCCCTCCATTATATCATTAATGAATATATTGAATAAAAGAGGACCAGGGCCATTCCTAGGGGCGGGCGAGGCGGGTGATCTCCCGGGGTGCCCGGGCTCCGCTCACCCGAGGGGGCGCCACCCACCGCGCCCACCCCCCGGTTAGCCACTGACACTGCATGGCTGGGCAGAGTCAAAGCCAGAAGCTGCATACACTTAGTGCAACTGCCGGCACAGTGAGGAGGCAGGACAGATCGCTCTCATCCTGCCTCCTCCCCTGTGTGTATCAGCGCTTAGCAAGCGCTGTACATAAATAGCAGCGCCGCCGGGGGCGCACGGCTTTCTCCGCACCACCCCCCCCCCCCTGCAACGCTAAGTCTCAGCTCCCGTCTGTCACAGGAGACCCCAGGAGCTGAGTGCTGGGTGTAAGCGCTTACAGTGAACGCTGGCTTCGGACCTGCTGCGCTGCAGGGATCCTGGAAAGGTAAGTAAGTTTTTATTATTTTATTATCATTAGCTACAGGGAGCAACTATCATGGCTGCAAGGGCAACTGGCTACAAGGGCAACTATCATGGCTACAGGGGCAACTATCATGGCTGCAAGGGCAACTGACTACAGGGGCAACTATCATGGCTACAGGGGCAACTATCATGGCTGCAAGGGCAACTGACTACAGGGGCAACTGACTACAGGGGCAACTGACTACAGGGGCAACTATCATGGCGGCAAGGGCAACTGGCTACAGGGGCAACTGACTACAGGGGTCAACTATCATGGCTACAAGGGTAACTGGCTACAGGGGCAACTGACTATAAGGGTCAACTATCATGGCTACAAGGGCAACTGACTACAGGAACAACTGACTATAGGGGCAACTATCATGGCTACGGGACAACTGGCTACAGGGACAACTATAATGGCTGCAAGGGCAACTGACTACAGGGGCAACTATCATGGCTACAGGGGCAACTATCATGGCTACAGGGGCAACTGACTACAGGGGCAACTATCATGGCTACAGGGGCACCTAACTACAGGGGTCAACTATAATGACTCCAAGGGCAACTGACTACAGGGGAACTGGATATAGGGGCAACTGACTACAGGGGTCAACTATCATGACTACAAGGGCAACTGGCTACAGGGGCAACTGACTGCAGGGGTCAACTATGATGACTACAAGGGCAACTGGCTACAGGGGCAACTGACTACAGGGGTCATCTATCATGGCTACAAAGGCAACTGGCTACAGGGGCCACTGACTACAGGGGTCCACTATCATGGCTACAAGGGCAACTGACTTCAGGGGCAACTGACTACAGGGGTCAACTATCATGGCTACAGGGGCAACTGACTACAGGGGTCAACTATCATGGCTACAGGGGCAACTGGCTACAGGGGCAACTGACTACAGGGGCAACTATCATGGCTACAGGGGCAACTATCATGGCTACAGTGGCAACTGACTACAAGGGCAATTATCATGGCTACAGGGGGCAACTATCTGGTGAAGCACTGTTTGCATTGTGGCACATTATTTTATGGGGGGGGTTCTTCACCGTGCCCTGAGTGCAATTTAGCCTAGGAACGGCCCTGAAGAGGACCCAATACTGAGCCCTGTGGCCACCACTCATAACCAGGGACCACTCAGAGTAGGAGTCATTTACCACCACTCTGAGTACGATCCGACCATCATATTTGTTTCTCATGTCATATGTTACTATTGAATATGGGTGTTCTCTCAAATTTTACACACAGCAGTATGAACTAGGCTTATGAACCAAAATCGTCATAATAAGTTATGATCTGAGTCCATGCAGTTAATTATATTCTCCATTTACTGCATGTAAAACGGCTGCACCGCCTACAGTATATAGGACCTGTAACAGACCTCATTTCTACCAGTTATTATAAGCAGAAAACTCATAACTGACTGGAATTATTGCAGTTCTCTGTGGATTCTGCATAAAGAGGCCTTTAATTTCTTGCATCTTGTAAAACTAGTATTTTGTTGGTGTAAAAAGGAGATTAATGAGGACAAGGCATTTCATTATATTCACAGCATAAATAACACGTTTCTAAATGTGAATAAGTTATTGACTTATGGTGCCATCCTTTTCCTTTCACTATTTTTATAGACAGTAATGGATAATGAATGATCTAAATTAGGATATTACTAAGGGAAACAAAACTTGTATTGTGACATGGTTTAGTTTTTTTAGACCAATGGAGCATATCTTAATAGACAGAATGAGCATAGCCCTGACTTCTCATGAGGATAGGGTTAATAATGAACTGCATAACTGTAGACCACTTTGGGGAGAAGGCACGAAAAGAGGATACTGCACAGGGCACAAGAGAATATAGGCCAGCCCTGGGTTTATTGAAAGAGATCCTATTAGGTCCCTTACGTGGAGCTAGCAGGATCGGTACATTATATAGCTGCTCCACTGATTTGTTACCTTTTTCCTTTTTACATTTTTTCTTGTAATGCCCCTGTTCACTACTGATTGGCACTGAGATATTAATGAGTTCATAGACTGCTAAGTAGGTCTCCACTGCCCAATTCTGACCAGGGAAGGGGTGGAGGTTCGCATCCTCTGATCAGTACTAATTCCCTCCTCATGACAATGCATTGACTTATTGCAGACTATGAAGAAAGTACTCACCACTGCTTAGGGGGCATGTAGTTGAGTGTTCTCGCTGCTGAAAACTGGGTAGTAGAGCCCACCCACTTGACAATCTTGGAGTTCATTAGCATATCAGTGCTGAAACTAAAAACTAGTGTACATAGGCATCAGAAGTTACGAGGCTTCATTGCAGAGGTGGAACCGGACCCTTTTGACAACGAGCACCTGAGAGACCTCTTTGGCTACAGTGGCATCCATCAGGTTTCTGACACAATGTACATAATTTTAACAGAACAAATAGCACGGATGCTACTATTTTTCCTCATTCCGTCTGCTTCAGAACCTGCGTGGCATATGAGAACATGACATGACAGCACCAATAGCTATTGGGAGGACTTACAAGACAAAAATGAAAAGCTAAAGTCCGTGGAGAACCAGCTCTCCATAGATGTCACGAGATGCATTTGTTGGTGGACCTCTTAGGTCTTCTTTAAATAGAATCCTTCAGTGTTTCATCTGCTTCACTTTTACATTTCCAATCTGATTCATGAAGCTTTAACAGTTGTTGAATTGAACATTATCTTGGATTAATAAATTAACTTTTTGGTGAATTAGACATTTGGCCCAGTGTGTTATGGGGTGAATACAAATGAATGGATTTGCCAAAGGAATTCTAATTCTGTTTTAGCATATGAATATGAAAACACGCTGATGTATTATTCATCATCATTCTCACTGATGGAGTCTACGCAGACATCTCGTGAACCAGGATAAACAGGCATATTGGGTATTCAGTGTGTAAATAAATGGGGCAGAGGTCGTGAGAATGTGAGTGATTAGTCTGAAAAATGTGCATTTTTGTATGGGGATCCGCGGAACAGTCAGCAGTGTAAATAATAAGGACCCTTGGTGGTTAAACAGAAGCAAACAAGACAAGATGTTACCGGATGATGAACATAAATCCTGCAGGTGAATATCCTACACGGGCTTCGGTACTGGAAGATTCCTTTCCCTGATTTACATTAGAGCCGTCTGTATTTAACAAGATCCAAATACAGCACAAACACTCATAGTGGTATAGAAATTGGACTTCCGCAGAAATAGTCCTCTCAACGAAGAGGTCATAAAAAAGGCAAAGTGGGCACCCTATATTAAAAAGAGGTGCAAAACCTGGTGCAAAAATGTGACAAAGCAGAAAAAAGGCAAAAAATACCTGCATAATAACAAAAAAAAGATGAAACCAGCTCACCAGGACAGAGTCTGCACGGACCCGTGGAGACAATGTGAATAATTATAGAAAAGGAAAAAGGTTTGTCCAGCGTCCTCCAGATTGAATAAATTTTATTCCATATATCTGAAGTAAAAGCCACAGAACAACAAGCAGACGCCGGCCTGAAACGGGTTAGTCTCTGCTTGTTGTACTTCTGACATATGGAATAAAGTCTATTTTATCTGGAGGGCGCTGGACAAACCTTTTTCCTTTTCTATAAATAATAAAAAACACTCAACCATGAAATATGACAGGACAATAATTTTATTAGAACGCCACTAAATTTATTAAAAACATAAGAAAACTGGGATACACAGATCCACATGAAAAAAAGAAAGTCAATCAGTTTATAAAAAGAAATGACCAACCACCACTCAAATGTAGAATAAATAAATATGGTATTTTCCTACGATATACGTCCCACACAATAAAGAACAAATATCTTCTATATCTAATCAAACATAATAATAACCTGAACCAGTCCAGTTCACGTAGATATAACAAGAGAAGAAAAAATAATATAGAAATAGGAACACACTCAAGAAGCCATGGCTGGGAATGGAAAACCCAACGGGTAAAGCTAATAGCTGTAGCTTCGTCAGGGATAATCAGAAAGGTAAAGCTATCGACTACATGTGGTGTCCAAATTTAGAAAAATGGAAACACATGAAATACCTGTTAGGCTATGTTCACACGGCTTATTTCAGAACGTATTTACATCGGATTGCCGATCGAAAATACGTTCTGAAATCAGTTGAAAATCAGTTGCAAATAAGTGCCACTAAGTGTGGCACGTATTTGTAACTGATTTCCCGACGGATTCACCATCTCCAATCATTGAAGGTGGTGAATCCGTCTGTAAATAATTGACATGCACATTGTTTTTCCGTCCGGATTGTCGTCGTCAATCCGCGGCGGCAATCCGGCACGGAAATACTCGTCGTGTGAACGACGAGCTGTATTTTCTATTGAAATCAATAGAAAATAGGCTGTGACTTATTTCTGACTGATTTGCCGACGGATTGACGATCGTCAATCCGTCGGCAAATACGCGGCGAAATAAGCCGTGTGAACGAGGCCTTAGAGTCCACTCAAGGAAAGCCGTCAAGAAGCAGGTGGTAAAGGCATGTGTCAATATGAGATGAGAGGTAGTACTAAACAGGACCTTATCAGGCTCCAGCAATCACATGCGCAATGGATGTCAATACATAACCATAAAGTATTAGTAAGACAAGAGGCTGCGCATGCGCACTAGAAACAAACTTACAGGAGACAGACAAAATGGCAAACTTCCAACAGATTCACAATGAATGATATCACAAAAAATAATAAATGGAGATACTCGACAGAGTATAGTATATGAGAGTATGAATAGTCATGAGCCAAAATCAATAAATGATAAAGCAATATATGCATCATAACTAGAAAAAATATCCCAAAAATGACTTGAAAAATACAAAATTTATATTTCTACCAACAATGTGCTAAATCTAAAATACTACATACAGAGTGATACATGTGAAAGTTTATATTCAGAACATATATCAAGTAAATACCATGAAAGTGAGAAAAATAGATAAATGAAAAAGAACAAAAAGTAAGCTTGTGCCAAAATGAATTCAAGGAAAGTACATCTAAGAGTTGATTGGATAACAACCTGCTTTGGTGAGTACATAGTTAAGTGGGTTGTCTAGGATCAGAATAATTTTTCCAGTCATATGGATGGCTTTGTAGCTTAACCCTATTTACTTGAATGGGGATGAGCTGCAGAACTGGGTATAACCCTTGGAAAATTATAGGTGATGTTTTTGGAACGAGTCCCTGTTTTGTAGCAGACAGCCACTTCAATCATTCCACCTCTTGATTGAATATTGATACGACTGTGTCTCACTATAAGTGTAGTTTTTCACATTGAGCCAGAGGACGACAAAACTCCACGAGGTAGAAGCCAATTGTCCTTATTTGAGGGAAAAAAGTCTTCCCGATTCTAATCTGGCGATCAGAATAAATTCCTGGATAATGACCCTTCTTCATAATTCTAGTCACTATAACTTGTTATATTATTATACTCTAGAAATGCATCCAGACTTTTTTTTAACTCTGTTAGGGAATTCACCATGACAAGTTCCTATGGCAGTGAATTTCACAGTCTCACTGCTCTTACAGTAAAGAATCCCTGTCTATGTAGAAACCTTCTTTCCTCTAGATGTAGAGAATGCCCCTTGGGAGAGATCTGTGTATTGATCCTTCACATAGTTAAACATATTTATTAGGTTTTTCTTTTACTCTTTTTGTTGCCTACTTTTGAACATGAGTAATTAATATGGTTATGTCCTGTTATAACCAATAGTTTAAGAAAATCCTGTTGTGGACTTTTCCATAAAAGATTATTGGATATATATTTGCATTATTGTTGAATTCTTTGTAGTTTTGATGTAGAAGGATTATGGGTTTGTATTTTCCACTGCTTTGGGCAGAAATTCATATTCTTGAGGCTGATGAATGTGCCTCATGATATAATACAATTTGGCCAATAAAAAATACAGAATTGAAATAATTTCCTGGTTCTCTCCTCCCCACTGCAAAATTGACAGATGATGTTCTATCCTGACCAAATCAATCTGTCACACAACTGCCTTGCAGCTGTTGCAGTTTCCATTACTGCTTACCCTGCACATATTACATTATATTGTTGGCAGCTGTCATAATGCACAAACATTCGCTTTCCTGGTTCCCTAATCTAATTAACTCATTTTCTGCCGGGAAGTCTGTGCCTCAGTTCACAATAAAAGCAACTAGCTCTAAATGGACAGGGGCCAATATGTCAGAATAATTGTCTTAATTAGTCTTTAGAATAAATATAATTTCCACTGTAACCATCTAGCATCTTTAATTGCATAAGTCTACCAGTGTAGCATGCATGAATATAGTGATGGGGAGAGAGATGGGGTAAACAAAATATTGTAATTAATAGGAAACTAGTTAGATGGGACTGGAATTTTAACATTATTCACTAAGTTATTTACTGTTTCTGCCATGGGTGTTTCTACCATGATAACAATTGCAGCAGCTGATTAGGCCCGCCCGTGAGGAGCTCTAGCGGTCATTGGAGGTGGAGCCTTCATAAAAATATTGCTTTACTTTAAAAATATACCCCTATTTCATGGAAGGCAATGAATATGTACAAGCCCAGGCACTGATAAAAGGGTACATAACGAGATAAGTGGTTTACGGGGCAATTTCATAAGTGGTGGAAAATATACTCACAAAAAAAATAAAAAGTATGCGGCATTCCCTAAAATCCAAGCTGATATTTCCTGCTGCATGTTAATGCATTTTGCAAAAACCCATTTACTTGCACTGTAGTATATTTTGTGAGTTTTCGTTGCCAAGTATACTACTTCTAAATGTGGCCTCAGTTAACCTTAATCTTCGAAACACTGTGAGACACTGTGGTCTAAGGCTCCATTTAAACCCCATTTTGTCTTTATGTTCAGCAAGTATGTGGCAAAAAAAATGAACCCAGCGTGGTCCAAGAGTTACAGTATATAGCAAGGAGTAGCCTTAGGGTGGTAATGCGTTCTATAGAAAAAAAATTGTTTTATTCAAGCTTTATATAATTGTTACAAATAATAATTTGTAATATCCTTTAAAAGATCATTTTCTTTGGTTGTGTTTAAGAGGTGGCTCAATGTAAGTCTTTGAACATGTAATAGCCATCAAAATAGGATTTGGGTAGTTTTACTATAGATCAGCAATAAGGCCCCACCGCTCCTTGATCTCTCTCCAATTTATGTATTTGTAATGTGTAAAGAATAATTATTAGCTTATTTTTCCTGCTTCAACGTAAACTCGCTAGATGACAGACAATATTCAGTATTATTCACTGTTTTAGGTAACACTAATCTCTAAACATTTACGCAGCAGTCTACATCCTTCCCACAATGTGTATTTTACTGTCTATTTAAATTTTTGCCTGAAATTCACTTACTTGTATTTATAATAGTAATTTGCAAGTTTTGATAAGCGGTATTAGGGTGATTTGCAGCAACGTATCAAAATGTATTGAAATGTGGGTTGATGGATGCTATTTACGCTGCTCCCAAAGCTTTAGTCACTATTGTCAGAAAAAAATGGTGTCTTCAAAACGTTAGGGCATGGGTGCCAAACTGCGGCCCTCCAGCTGTTGGGAAACTACAGCTCCCATCATGCCCACTGTTATAGATTATACAAATGCATGATGGGAGTTGTAGTTTCCCAACAGCTGGAGGGCCGCAGTTTGACACCCCTGCATTATGGTATGTTCACACAGCATTTTTCAGATCCGGTTTTAGATCCGCTTTTCAGACCTAAAAAATGCATCTAACATTGTGCAGTGTCATTTACGTTAGTTTCAATGTAAAACACGCATCTCCGTTCAGACGTGTGATCGCCGATGCGTGCTTACTTGCGTCTTTTCGATGCGTTTTTCGGATCCTTTTAAAGAATTGTCATGTCAATTCTACTTGCGTTTTACACAGGTGAAATCCCCATAGGAAACAATGGAGGCCAGTTTTGGAGCCTGAAAAACGGATCCAAAAACGCAACACATTTTTGGGTACATGTTGGGTACATTTTGGATCCAAAAAATGCATTGGATTATAAATCTGAATGTCTGTGATTTGAAAGAAAATGCATTGAAAAACGGATCCAAAAACGCATGCAAAATGGATCCAAAAATGGATTTGCAGATGCGTTTTTGGATACTTTTTTTTGGATACAGTTTGGATGCAGTTTTCAATGCGTTTTTCATGTAATGAAAAATGGATCCAAAAACGGATCCAACACACCGTGTTATGTGGTTAATTGGAGGGTCAGCAGGTAGTATTAGTACATTCGAGGGGGGTTGCATACATAACATGTCAAACCAGTACAATGATAAATGATGAATGACGTACAACTGGCACAAAAGAGGGAGAGAGGACCCTGCCCGCGAGGGCTTACAGTCTACAAGGAGGAGGAGAGAGACAGGAGAGACATGACCAGTAGTAACACTGGAAGAAAGGCTGCTGCGTGTGTCCTCTTGCAACAGAAACTGCAGAGAGAACTGCTGAGTTTGCCCTGTAGACACCACATTTGCAAGCTAATTATTGCAAGCGTGCTTGATAAATTTTAGCCGGCATCAACAGGTCCAAATATAAATTTGTCAGAGAGATTTTCGGCTGCCTGGAATCAACTGGATAAAACCAAGTTTTCAGTTGTAATGGAATGTGACAGTGTCTACTGACCTAGGTCCACTTTAGGAGTGTCTAGTTGAATATTGCACCAACCAGCTTGCACAATGCCACCCAATAATGATTACAAGCAATTGTTAACACTGGCTCTCCTGTTCCTTGGTTCACCAGCAAGCCCAGATGTACATATCAACGCTCCAGGCGCTTGCAAGCAGGCCCGATGGATGGGGAAACTGATATTCATGTTTTATCATCAATTTTAACTGTGACAGAGTTAAAAAATCTCTGTCAGTTTTGCACTTTTACTGTCCGCTTATACTTAAAGGCTTGGTACCTTTGTCAGATCGCAGCCACATCGCCTCGAAATGACTTGACGTTACTGCAAGACCTCATGGCATATAAAGGAATCAATGCGCCTGTTGCTGAGGCAGCAATGAAAACTTTCATCAGACACCTGTGGTATCTCAGTGAGATTATGGTGACAGTGAGGGTCCAACCACAGAAAAGATTGAGATGGTGCTGGCTCTAAAGAAAGAAGGCAATGACGACTGTTCATCTCTCATGCAGCCTGCCGGAGATCTTGTGTCACACAAGAAGCTGCATCACTTTGTATCATTCAATACAAAAAAACTGTTTGTTGGACTGGAAATAAAGCAAGATTTTCTTCATCAAGATCCTTGTCTGTAGCCACTGATGCAAGTTATATTGATGAATCCTCAAAAGTCGCTGGATTGAAAATCGTGAATGATGACGCGGATCGCTCCATTGCACTCATGCGTATATTCAGTTTATCACTGAGCGCTCAAGAAGACCAGAAACAGTTTATTCTCCAGTGTGTGGAGAAGCATCGCCATGACTATCCTGAACCAAACAAAGCATGTTTCACGAAAAAAATGTGCAAATGTGAAACCCCTTTAAAACTGTTCATTTACTTTGCTGCAAGACATTGATTACAAATAATTGTTAGTTTAGTGATGATTGAGCCAGCAGTAACAATGTTGAAATGCTATGAAATATTGTATATGTTACAATCACACCAAAGGAAATAACTCCCAGGGGTGAGACTTAAAAATATGCACAGAAATGTTTTGACTGTCACCCTAATTCCTATGCACTATATTCTGATACCTGTACACATGCATTTTGGCCTGGAAAACATTTATGGAATTTTCAGTAATAATAGTTGTGCAATAAAATGAAATTACAAACTTGCTAAACCCTTCATTTAAGTACAGGGTAAGATGGTGTGCAATAAACTAATCTAATATCATGATACAACCATCTGTAAGAATATATGTACATAAATGTTACAGAAAATTAAATTCTTTTCATTTGCTTTGATGTAAACTTTATAGGCATAAATGAATAAATTGGGGGCCATAAGGAGAAGATAAGTCACTGTATAGTGCAAGGGTCTTTAACATGTGGCCATAAGGCTACCGTCTGTGATCCTAGGCTTCCTTAGGACAGCAAAGAGCAGGCAGAAGCAGGAGCGCACCACTCCTGGATGTTTAAACCCTTATATTTGGCAGTCAGTAGTGACCGCAGCATGTAAAGGAAGTGACAGAGGAAAGGGGCTCTTTTGTTTGCCATCGGCACCCTGCTCTGCGATTGCTGGGTGCCAATGTCTCACATGACCTGCGGTCTGTCTATGACATAGATGCAGTATACATTGCGGTACAGTCATGCACTGCTGTGTATTGTAACAGTGATCAAGCAATCGCTCAGTAAAGTCCCATTTTGGGACTTGTAAAAAAAAAAAAAATACAAAAAAAAGGCACACCACAGTTTCACATATATATGAATGCTTATCACACACACAAAAAGTACACATATTTGGCATCGCCATGTGCTTAACGCCTGTCAAAATTTTTTCTAAGTGTGGCCCATTTACCCGCATGAGTATGAGACCCTTAGCATACAGTATATGATAGTGGATGATGTTAAGTGAGGATAGTTTGTGTATTATCGAAACTGAACTGCGACAATGGATATAGAAGTTGCTGGAAGAGGGAAAAATAGTCACAAGTTAAAAGGACACTACCATCAAAATTTTACTTTTCATATATTGACTAGCAATATGGATTTTTGTTTTTTTAATTGGGTGCTTTTTAAAATAGTTTTTAACCCTTTACCAACACATGACGTATAAGTACATCCTGGTGCTGATAAGGACCTATGTAGCGGGCTTGCTCCATTATACCACCACACAGAAGGCTGATGTTAGCTGCTAATCGCGTTTGCGTCTAAGTGAATGAGAAATTATGTTCTTCACTCTGATCGGCACCCCCATGTCGAGATTGCAGGGTGCCAATCTGTTAACATGGCAGCTGGAAGTCTAATGAAGGCTTCCATAGCCAACATGTTAAGGTTTCTATTACTTCCTGTCTCAGGCAGGAGGTAATGGAACTGCCATCTTTGCACACCCTTCTGCATTGTTTATACCATGCAGAAAGTTGTACTGACTAACGTGTCCCCTCATGGTCAAGTACACTATGGGGCCTCTAAATAATAAAAAAAATTCACTTTAGGTATAAAATAAAACAGAAAATATTAAAACTTCAAATCACCTCCCTTTTGCCATATTACAAATAAAAAAAAACAATAAGTCCATGAAAGTCCGGGCGGCCGGAATGTGACGTGAACAGGGTCTTGCAGTTCTGTTGCAGTTTGTTTATAATGAATATTCTTAAATACAGAACAAGCATCACTTTTGGATGTTACTTCTCATCTATTCCAGTGGATGTAACTGTGAACAATTAGGCAACTCTTACCTGAACAAAGTCTGGAACCACAACCAATTCTCACAATCAGTAGCGGTGTCACTTATGAAACTCCCGCTGACACTGCTGTTATGGCAAATGCGATAATGTGACATCGACATTTTGTTGATAAACCCCTTTTAAAGCTGGAGCACTTGGGCAGTGAGGGCTGATGCTCCTGATCATCTATCAATTACATGATCATTTTCATATCTTCATCTTCCCTTAGTCTATCCCTGTATTCCATCTGTCTGCTCTCCATAGACACCCGGTGCTGTGATGTGATATGGATGATTGATATGAATTGAATGGATCAGGACTTACTTTAGAAATGTGCCCCCACAGGCAAGAATATGTACTATGCAACCACTAGACATTAATATGATCAGAAAAAATAGAGAAGGAAGGAGGTAATGTATTGGGCAATAATCATATGTAGTGAAAATTTTCCCACTCCCCCCTCCCATAAAAAAGTTAGAGTTCCTTAAAATCCAGCGTGACATTTTCCGCTGTTTGTCAATGGTTCGGCTCCGTGGACACCCACATGCGTGACACGTGATATGGCTCATATGTAATATTTACTAACACCAAAAGCCTTTTCCTCTGCAATGAGGCCTGACTTCACAAAATCAGTTCACACCCATCTATTTTTATCTATATATCTATCTATAGTTGAAACCAGAAGTTTACATACATTATATAAAAAGACACATCTGCATGTCTTTCTCACTATCTGACATGAAATAAGAATAAACCTTACTTGTTTTAGGCCAATTAGGAACCAAAATTATTTATATCCACCAAAAGCCAGAATAATGAGAGAGAGAATTTTTAAAGCATTTTTATTACTTTCTGCAAAGTGAAAAGTTTCCATACATTTCATTAGTGTTTGGCAGCATTGCCCTTAAACTGTGTGACTAGGGTCAGACATTTTGGATATCCTTCCACAAGCTTCTCAATCGTTGGTAGGAATTTTGGCCCATTCCTCCTGACTAGTGATGAGCGATTGTGTCAACTATCGTTATCGATTCGATAGTCGATATTGGCAATTATCATGCCGATATCCGATAGTCGCTAACAGATTATTGCCGATGACCATTAAAGTCTATGGGAGAGGAACAACACCTTCATTCTTACACCCAAACAGGACTGGAGAAGCTGGAATTAACATCCACAACAGTAAACTGGATACGTGCTACATCGTAGGCAACACAATTAGGCAACAGGAGTCACAGAAAAAAACTCACAGACTATTCACTATCCCTGTCTTGACCCTTAAACCTGCATGACCCACAAATTAAAAAGTGCCAGAAGGCAGTATGATTTGAACCACCATTTTACTTGAACTGGACATTGAATATCCCTGTCCTTGAATGCAGCATAACCCTTAAACCTGCATGACCCACAGATTAAAAAGTGACAGAAAAAAAGAGTCTTTCAACCACCATTTTAGTTGAACTGGATATTGACTATCTATATCCTGTACCACAACATGACCCTCAAACCTGCATGACCCACAGATTAAAAAGGGCGTGAAAAAGGAGTCTTTGAACCACCATTTTACTTGAACTGGACATTGACTATAACTGTCCTGGGCCACAGCATGAGCCCCAAACCTGCATGACACCCAGATTTAAAAAGTGTGTGAAAAAGGAGTCTTTGAACCACCATTTTAGTTGAACTGGACATTGACTATACCTGTCCTGGGCCACAGCATGAGCCCCGGATTAAAAAAGTGCTGGAAAAAGGAGTCTTTGAACCACCATTTTAGTTGAACTGGACATTGACTATACCTATCGTGGACCGCAGCATGCAGGTTTCATTAACCACTGAAGAACAGATTGGCGACGCTGTTCGTTACTGAGATTCACAGGGCCCTGACCCAGCAATGACAGGCCTGACGGTCCTGCAACCGACGATCCGCTGGCATGCGTGTTGTCGCCAGCACTGGAAGGAGCACCTTCTCTCGTACCTCTACCTCCATGTCCTACACCTCTCTTTGCTCTCTTACCACCTGCTTTTCGCTCCATTTTCAGTAAGATAAAAATTAAAGAAGGTATGGAAGAGTTTTTGACAGTCTCTTATTGAAAGACGGCAAATCACAGCTATTCTTAAATCCCTCTAATTTCCTACAGCCAACTAGGATTAGAAATTGAATTGTTTCTAGCGGATACCTGTGAAATGAGGTCTGGTGGAAGAACCGTAAGACAAAATCAACAGTGTTCTTCCTTCAGTCCCAGGGATTTACAACTGCCCAGTAGGACTAGGAATTGATAGTTTTCAACAAAATATCATACAAGTGCGCTATCTGCGCCAAACTGAGATTCAACGAGCGCAATAAAACTATTCAGAAGTTACACGGATGAGAAATTGCAGTTTTTTGCAGCAATGACACACAAGAGCAGTTACTAGAAAATTTCTGTATCCTAATTTAAGAACAAGGTGGCTATTTGAAAAAAACTAGGGACGCACCACGTACAATACAGCTATTTAAAAGTTATACGGATAATAAACGGTGGTTTTTGCACCAATGAAATACACCGACAGTAACTAAGAAATTTCTGTATCCAAATTTAAGTAGAAGGTGGCTCTATGAACAAAACTGGGGCGAACCAAAGGGCAATACAGCTATTTAAATGTTATACGGATAATAAAAGATGGTTTTTGCACCAATGAAATACAACAGCAATTACTAGCAAATTTCTGTATGGTAATATAAGTACAAGGTGGGTTTTTGATCAAAACCGGGCTGCAAAAAATAAAAGGTACTATTTCACCTCAGGTGCGAGGTGTGCTGGACAAAAATTGGTAAGAAAAAGCCATTTCAATGCAGATTCAAAGCAGAGTCTGTGTTGCACAATATACACTCTCCTTTCAAAAGCCTGCCTGTCTGTCTGTGTTCGCCCGCACCTCTCCGGTCCCCCTCCCCCCGCGGTTGTACAGCGCTAGATGCTTCTTTAAAAGTCTCAGCCTAACTAACTAAGAACTGAAATTTTCTAATCTACCTATGTTCTAATGTTCACAGCTAAAAGCATAGTTGTCTGTGTGAACAAAGAGAACTGTGTCTCTGAGCTGTTTTGAGGAGAAGCTAACACACGTCCTGCTCTCATGAGACACACTGACGTTGAACAGGCAGGGCTGTTCTATGCAAAACGAGGTCATGCGATTTTTCCAGCCAATGACAACCATACACATTACAGTCATGACATCGCACACCCAGCTCACCCTGCTCTATGCTCTAAGCTGATTTGCTGGCCGCCAAAATCACAGGAAGCGCAGAAAATGGCGCATAATAGATTATGCGTAGATTCTCACCTAAATTATTGCGTGATCTGAAATTTCCGATCAACCTAAAAATCGTGCCGATTTCAACTTTGTCGATTATCATCGCTCAACACTACTCCTGACAGAACTGGTGTAACTGAGCCATGTTTGTAGGTCGCCTTGCTCGCACCTGCCTTTTCAGCTTTTCCCATAAATTTTCAATAAGATTGAGGTCATGGATTTGTGATGGCCACTCCAAAACATTGATTGGTTATCCTTAAGCAACTTTGTAACCCGTTTGGCAGTATGCTTTGGGTCATTGTACATTTGGAAGATCCATTTCTGCCCAAGCTTTAACTTCCTGGTTGATGTCTCGAGATGTTGCTTCAGCATTGCCACATAATCTTCTTTCCTCATGATGCCATCTATTTTGTGAAGTGTACCAGTCCCGTCTGCAGCAAAACAACCCCACAACATGATGCTGCCCCCCCCCCCATGTTTCACAGTTTAGAGGGTGTTCTTAGGCTTCCAGCTTATCTCTTTTTCCTCCAAACGTAATGATGCTCATTGTGGCCAAACAGTTCAATTTTAGTTTCGTCAGACCGCAGAATATGTCTCCAAAAACGCAGGTCTTTGTTCCTGTGTGCATTTGCAAACACTAATCTGGCTTTTATATGTTTCTTTTGGAGTAATGGCTACTTCCTGGCAGGGTGGCCTTACAGCCCATGTTGATACAGTACTCGTTTCACTGTGGATAATGACACAATATTACCAGTTTCCGCCAGATCTTTTGCTTTTGTTCATGGGTTGATATGCACATGTCGGACCAAAGCACATTCATCTCTGAGACACAGAACCTGTCTCCTTCCTGAGCGGTATGAAGGCTGGACATTCCCGTCTTGTTTGTACTTGCGTATAACTGCTTGTACAGATGAGCGGGGCACCTTCAGGTATCTGGAAATTGCACCCAAGGATGAACCAGACTTGTGCAAGTCCACAATTCTCTTCCTGATATCCTGGCTGATTTCTTTAGACTTTCCCATGATGTTACACCCAGAAGCATTGTGCTTCTGGTTAGCATAAAAATACATCCACAGGTGTGTCTCTATTTAACTCAGATGTTGCCAATAAACCAGAAGCTTCCAAAGGCATGACATCATATGGGCTGTCCCAAATAGTTTAAAGACATAGTAATCTTGGTGTATGTAAACTTTTGACTTTGCAGAAAGTAATAAAAATGCCTTAAAAATTATCTCTCATTATTCTGGCATTTGACAAATATAAATAATTTTGGTTCCTAATTGACCTAAAAAGGGGAAGGTTTATTCTGATTTCATGTCAGATAGTGAGAAAAACATGCAGATGTGTCTTTTCATATAGTGTATGGAAACTTCTGGTTTCAACTGTATTTATCCATCCATCCACCTATCTATGCATCTATTTGTCTGTATCTATCATCTATGTTATATCTATCTATCTCTGTATCTATCTATCTATCTATCTATCTATCTATCTATCTATCTATCTATCTATCTATCTATCTCTGCATCTATCTACTGTATCTATCTACTGTATCTATCTCTGTATCTATCTATCTATCTATCTCTGTATCTATCTATCTATCTATCTATCTATCTATCTATATATCTATCTATCTATCTCTGTATCTATCTCTGTATCTATCTATCTATGCATCCACTCACCCACCCCTGTATCTGTATATATCTCTAAAGCTATCCGCTTCCCTATTAATCTAGTTGGCTCTATGTATCATTATCTCTATGGCCTATCCACATTTCATGCAGGTTATACATAACTAACCCAAATAAAGCGTTAGTAAATGTAACCTACCAGCTCTCACCCGAGCCACGTGGCATTGGTAGTGGTAGTTGTCCCATTTTCTCTTCAGGATGTTACTTTGCCTGTGATTGTCAACTATTAGAGGAAACGCCAAATAATCTACAGTGTTCATCCTTTTTCAATCACAGGTAAGAAGTGAGCAGCTGATTCATCGGGTGGCATCACATCACTATTCTTGGAGGAGTTACCA
Source organism: Phyllomedusa bahiana (assembly GCA_025379985.1). Classification (NCBI taxonomy): domain Eukaryota; kingdom Metazoa; phylum Chordata; class Amphibia; order Anura; family Hylidae; genus Phyllomedusa; species Phyllomedusa bahiana. Next base: position 15,241 of record JAODAL010003951.1, on the reverse strand, counting down.
TGGCAACTTGTATAGTGACATCAATGATGAGGGCCATTGCCGGCAAGTCAAATTGCACAGTACAGTACATATAATGGGCTACCGGGGTCTGTGCATAAAAGAAAAATTACATCAATTACAGGGTATAGAAAGCACTGACGGCAGTGATCAGGGGGAATATCAATGACTGTATCATTCTGTATCAGAAATATAGCACTTCATGGCCACATAATGTTCAGTGTTCCCAGGCTTTAAGATGTATATAATATGAACTCCCTCTACATACGTGTATATATATATATATATATATATATATATATATATATATATATATATATATAGATATAAGTGCCCTTATATAGTGTAGCGTCACAGTGGCTCCTATTAGTAGATGTCTCCCTAATAACTGTGAGCAGTTAATGCTGTTATATCACAATCTGTAGCCTTAAAAGGAATCTGTTGCTAATCTTTTTCTTTACTAAGTAAAACAAGATACCATTACATATTATTCTCTTTGAAACTGTTTTTATTTTCCGATTGCATATTTGTTTATTTCTGTATATGATTATGGGGGCGGCCATCTTGTCTGAGCTGCTTTTAACAGCATTTAAAGAGATGATTTTCAGCAGCTTCATGGACATAGGAGCCTGTGAACAGGAGCAGACCTATTGACTTCTATAGGAGAGTTTTCTAGGCATGCTCTGTGACCTAGGACATGTACAGGGAGGTGGAGAGGGGGAGCTGTGACTATCTCCTCTTGGGAATGGTGGATCCTGTGTTATCTATACACATTGGTGACTCCTTTCAGTGTAACCCTGCCTTTGCTTATAATGAGGGAAACTGCTAAAAAGTGATCTCTACAGGAAGTGTCAAATATTATTAAACCTAGTGGTCAAAGTGAAAACTGCAAGACTTAAGGATAAAAAAATAATGATACTTATATAAAAAAACACAACCAAAAATGTGCTTCACATAAAAATATGAATTAAACAATAAGTCATTAACCTCCTTTGCAACCAATTTCTTTTTAGACTTAATGGTCATAAAATAAGATGTAAGTAACTTTGCCATTAGTGTCTACAGCCTATTTGTTTCCATGGTATTATACGAATAATTCAGTGATTACATAAGACTAGAAGTGTGATATTGCATATACTTTTGCATAATATAGATTACAAAGGCAAAGCATGCATAATATGGAGTACAAGGGTTAAATACTTACATTACACCTCTATACAGGTCAAAGCTTCATCAGGAATGATATACTTCATTGGTCCATAACATCAATTGTGAGAAGCAAACCGTGAGGACAGACATTCCTAGGACCACACTGCGTCATGGGCTTCCCCTATAGCACGCAGGGTCAGATACTTCTGTCTTCGGAGTAAACTTTTCCAGCGTATACCTCATTTGAAACAAATACCTGTGTAACCAAGTGTTATGCAAGCTAACAGTATTTTTCCTGTATAAGGTGCCCCCTCCTCCGAATGGCCAGTTCTTCAGAGGTTAACCTGGCACTGGAAAAATCCATCCCGGATGTTGAACACCCCTGGTAATAGGCAATGAACCCCTGCGTTCCCATCCTTTCTCCCTAAACATTGCTGGGTAGTATTATAAACATGAGTTGTTCACACCAACACAGAGCTATGTGGCTACTTGGTACAGGGTTCTCACAACAAAGTCATGTGAGAAACACTGATAAGGGAGCTCTCTATCAATATACACTGTTTCTCACTAACATTACCAGGTGTTGGGGATTTTACAAAACTTACAGGCTATATTCTTAAAGAGATACTGTCAATATGGACGCCGGATGGTCAATCAATATCTTAGCACTACACATGGTTACAGACTACAGAAACCCTTTGTAGTTTGGTTCATACTTTCCAACTTTTTCTGCCTGAATCTGAGAGATATTAGTCCCAGATCTGCCCTGAAATTTCATTTTTTGGGGTGAGGCCTCATAATCCCCACCATTTTTTGCATCCCAATTTTCAGGACTCTCCCAGAAGAAACATTATAATTGGCAAGTATGTTCCCATTTGACAGGGCATCCCGCAGTGCCCAACATAGCTATGCATTATTCTAATCTCTGATGTATGGATCTGATCTATAATAATGACAGATATCCATCAATGGCATCTGTCATGCTTAGAGTGCCATTATGGAAAACATATACACTACAGTATACAGATTTTTACTGCATCCAGCTCTATGGAATATCACAGGTCTCCATGCAAAAGACACTGCCAGAATAAAGGCTAAAACATCACACTTTTGACCTCTGCCAGCTAATGTGGATCTATGGATCACTGGCACTGCAACACGCAGTGTGAACATAGCTTAACCAATATGGTTATAGACTGTAGGCATACAAGAGTGAAGAAATCAGGCGATACATTTTAGAGGCTAACTGAGTATATTTGATGGTGAGCTTTCGAGAGTACTAGCTCTCTTCTTCAGATATGGTGTTATACAAGCAACTGAAAATTCACAGACTTTTTATACACACAAGACATGGATCTTCAAAGGATGTTAAAACCTTGAAAAATAACAAAATGCAATATAAGTAGAGAAGTCATCCACAACAGGTCAAAAAGTAAACAATCTGAAAACTTGTGGGGCATGATGGAGGGATCATTAGCTCTTGCTGCTATCAGTTTGTAGTGGTGATTTGTGACCCTCACAGTTCATACACTCTCGAAACCTTACCAACAAATATACTCAGTTAGCCTCTAAAAGATATTGCCTGATTTCTTCATTCTTCTACTACTTTCTGTGGCTAACACGGTACATTATACTTCTACATTAATCCCCTAACCCACCTTGACGTATGGGTACATCATGGTGGTGTTAAGGAGTTGTGTAACAGGTTCACAGCACGACCCTGTTACACAGCCTCCGGGTGTTACACAGCGCGGGGTGCTGCCCCACTGCACTGTTTAAACCTATAGACGCCGCAGCAAAGATGACAGCGTTGTCTAAATGAATGAAAAAAGGTGCATCGCATGGTTCTTCACTCAGATCGGGACATCAGCGATGAGATTGCTGTGTCCCGATGGGCTATCATGGCAGCTGGGAGCCTTGTGAAGGCTCCCATCACTGCCATGTTCTCGTTTCCCCAGGCAGGAAGTGGGGAAACTCCCATCTTGGTACAGCCTAATGCATTGTCTATGTAATGCATTAGGCTTTATTAACGATCGCGCCCCCTAGTGGTAAAGGGCCCTAGGGGGACTCAATGTTAAAGTAAAAAAAAAAAAGTTTTAAAGTATAAAAAAAATAAAAAAAGTATTAAAAGTTCAAAATCACCCCCTTTTGGCTTTTTATAAATAGAAAAATAAAATAATAACCAAGACACATATTTGGTATCGCCGCGTCCGAACAAGTCCAATCTATTAAAATATAACATAATTTATCCTGTACACTGAACACCGTAGAAGAAAAAAAATTCCAAACGCCAAAATTGTGTTTTTTTGGTCATTTGATGTCCTATAAAAATTGGAATAAAAGTGATAAAAAAAAAATCGCATGCATTCTAAACTGCTAGCAATAAAAAGAACACTTCAGCCCGCAAAAAATGCACCCTCACTGACGTCCGTAGGTGTTGGTACAAAAAATGTATTGGTCACGCGAAACGGCGTCACAGCGCAAATTTCTAAAATAGAAAATGTTTTCAATTTTTTTACGCCACCAAAACATAACGGAAACCCTACATGTTTGGTATTGTCGGATGCGTATCAACCTGTAGAATACAGATGACACATTTTTACTGAATATTGAACGTCGCAAAAACAAAGCTCCCGCAAACATAGCGCAAGTACATTTTTTTTTCACATTTTGCCCCACTTAGAATTTTTTAGCGCTTTCCCAGTATATTCTATGGTAATATCAATAACACCACTGAAAAAAAACATCTTGTCCTGCAAAATACAAGCCCTCATATGTCTATGTAGGTGGAAAAATAAAAACGTTATGGCTTTTGGAAGGCGAGGAGGAGAAAAATGAAAAGTAATATTTTTTTCTTTGGAAGTGTTAAAGGGTTAAGCAGTAGGGATGAGCGATATTATCGGCAAAAGTTGAAATCGGCATGGTTTTTAGGCTGATTGGAATTTTCCAACCACGCAATAGTTTAGGTGACAATCTTATAGACAATCATTTACTATCGCGCCTTTTTCAGCATTTCCTGTCATTTTGGCAGCCAGCCAATCAGCTCTGAGGATAGAGGGGGGTGAGGAGGATGTACGACGTCCCCACTTGGCGGTGTATGGATCTCATTGGCTGCAAAAATCACATGACCTCGTTTTATCTATGCAACTGCATTTCCTGTTCAGCACATTCTCTGTTTATGTCACTTCACAGCAGGACGTCTCGACGTTTAAACCAATAGCTTTTCTAACAGCTCAGAGAGACAGTCTCTTCTTATACACAAAACCATCCACCTACTTACAGCTTAGAATACAGTTAGATTAGATAATTTCACTTCTTATTTAGTTAGAGAAAGTTATAAAGAAATCTAGTGGTGTGTGCGGGAGGGGAGGAGAGCGGCAGGAGGAGATGGTTTGGAAAGGAGGGGTGATATTGTGCAGCTCAGTGTGTTCTGTGACCTTGAATTGAAAAAGCATTGTTTTTTACCACTTTTTTGGCCAGCAGACCTCTGAGATAAGTTGAAATTGTCCCTTTTGTTTTTCCAGGTCTATTGCACTCACTGCGTGTCAGTGTTCCCAAAAACCGGCATAGCTTATCCCTAGAACTTTTAAATAGTTCTATTGCAGTCCGTGCATCTGTTTGGCGCAAAAAGCTCAGTTGTGCGCATATTGTGTTATACATATTTTATAGTAAATTACGCCTGTTGTCAGTGGTGCGAAGGCTGCCATATTAAACCATGTAACATTTAAATACTCTTATTGCAGTCCGTGTGTCTGTTTGGCGCAAAGAGCGCACTTGTACGCAAATTGTGTTATACATCTTTTATAGTAAATTACACCTGTTGTCAGTGGTGCGAAGATCACCAAATTGAATCCATATCACTTTTAAATAGTTCTATTGCAGTCCGTGCATCTCAGTTTGGCCCAAATAGCGCACTTGTACGATAGTTTGTTGAAAACTATCAATTGCTAGTTTTACTGGGCAGTTGTAAATCTCAGGGACTGAGATATGGTTGATTTGGTGTTACGGTTCTTCCACCAGACCGCATTTCACAGATATTCGATAGAAACAATTCTGTTTCTAATCCTAGTTGGCCGGTGGAATTTAGAGGGATTTAAGAATAGCTGTGATTTGCCGTCTTTGCAGTACAGTTTCTCAATAAGAGACTGTGAAAAACTCTTCTATACCTTTTTAAATTTTTATCTTTCTGAACATGGAGCGAACTACAGGTGGTAAGCGAGCAAAGAGGGGTGTAGGACATGCAGGTTTAGGGCTCATGCTGCGGCCCAGGGCAGGTATAGTCAATGTCCAGTTCAACTAAAATGGAGGTTCAAATACTACTTTCTTCAGGCACTTTTTATTCTGAGGTTCTATCAAGGGCATCTTTGTTGGTTTTGGGGCATGCCGCTGTAAATGAAACCAATAGTAAAGGTCTTATTGACAAAATGCTAATTTGCCATGCTTCAGGGCCATCAAAATGAAGAGCGGTTACTGGATGTCCACCCTCCTTGATCCACATTCCAAATCAAAAGTCAGCAATTTCCTTCAACCCACTTGACAATAGAATGCAGGAATTTGACCCAGGCCTCACTGACCAACTGGGGACATCTGTTGCGTCAGCTTTACGTTCTAATGTCATGGTGGAACAATGTCAGCAACGTGCCAGATGTAGAATGGCAAGTAGCCGTAGCAGCAGCAAGATTGGAAAAATATATTTTTTTAAATAGTCAATTTCTTATTGGGAATGTGTATCCTGAGTGTCCATAAGGGCATTTATTGGTGGTTTTGGAGTCAGGCTACTTTAAAATGGATGCCAGGGGAGGCTATAGGGCAGTATTCCTGCCAGGGGCCGGAATCAAAAAGGGGTCCGTTGATATGTTAAAAATAGGAAGGGGCCGTGTCAGCTGAATCTCCGCGTTCCTCGTTTGGACGTTTTTGCTGCCACCTGCACCGCATATATGACAAGTTGTTGGTCTCTGGTGCAAAAAGTGCTAGGGGTTTCCTGACAGTTCCCATGTGCCATTTCCAATAGCGGTGTCTTGTTTGTGTGAAAGGGGCCCTGTAGCTTCTGCTACCACTGTACCTGCTGTGGCTACGCCGTCCTCATGTTTTCGGTTAGCCATTAAACATAATTAATTATTTTAGCCTGTGAATTGTTTTCTGTGACTTTTATAGCCTAATTGTCTTGCCTAAGGGGTAGCACGTATACAGGTTAATGTTGTGGATGTTAATTCCAGCTTCTCCTCCCCTGTTTGGGTGTCAGAATGAAGGTGTTGTTCCTCTCCCATAGACTAATGGTCATCGGCGATTATCGACTATCGGCATGATAATTGCCGATATCGGTTAGATAACCGATAACGATTGTCAACACAATCGCTCATCACTATTAAGCAGTATTACTCGGCTCTTTTTATGGTTAATGGGTTCGGATTGAATGTGAACTATGAAAAGAGAATCTTCTTTCACCATCAAATATATTAAGACATACTATGGCTCTGTTTTCTTCCTTTTCTTGCTGCTCTTGACCCCAACCCTGTCACTACCAAACTGGGTGCTCTATCTTAGCTAAAACCTTGAGCTTTCAGTAGCCCACCCTGTCACTTCCCAATTGGGTGTTCTAGTTTAGCATGACACTTTAGCTGAGACCTGTCCACATTGAGCTTCCAGTAGCCCACCTTGTCCCTTCCCAACTAGGTGTTCTATCTTAGCATGGCACCTTAGCTAAAACCTATCTGTCAGGGACGCACACAAGACACGGACAAGTGGGGCCCTGACACTGATCCCAGCCTCTGTCCCTGCCTTTTGGGGAACCCGACTCCTTAACAGGCCGGCACCAACCGGAAGACTCAAGGCTACACTGAGCAGTGTGCACAGACAGAGACAAACAAACAAAGAACACAAAAGACGTAGTCGGACGGTCCGAGTCAGTAACAGGGCAGGCAGCGCGGTACAAAGTCGTGAGGCAAAGGGAGAAACCAAAAACAAAGCAGAAATCAATAGCACAGAGAACAATAGGACAGGCTAACTATAAAGACAAGCAGTATAGCAGGCACTGAGAAGAGGAAGCAGTGGCTATATATAGTAAAATGGAGGAAGTAGAGGAGCTGGGATGGGCGGCAGAACCTTTCAATCCAGAGAGCGGATTAACCCCTATGAGTGCTGGAGGATTTCTGGCCAAGGCGTCGACCAGAAATCAATCAAGATTCAGGACTACAGGGAAGTGTTCACACAAAGGAGGCAATGCCGCAGTTATAATCGCTGTGGCCGTGACCGGCGACCAGGGCCCGATGGCACGGACGTGACACTATCACATCGAGCTATCAGTAGCCCCCCCTGTCACTACCCAAGTCAGTAGCCTATCTTAGCATGTCACTTTAGCCGACATCAGTCCACATTGAGCATCCAGTAGCTCACTCTGTCACTACCCAATTGGGTGGTCTATTTTAACGTGGCGCTTTAGCTGAGACCTCTCACATTTAGCTTATAATTGCTAGCCCAACTGGGTTGTCTACCTTAGCATGGTTCTTTGTCGAGACCTGTTCACACTGAGCGTTCAGTAGCCCACCCTGTCACTACCCAACTTTGTTATCTACCTTATTATGAAACCTTAGCTGACATCTGTCACACTGAGCTTCCAATAGCTGAAAGTTGTCACTATCCAACTGGTTGGTCTTAGGATGCTTTCATAGCTGAGACTTGTCCACATTGATCTTTCAGTAGCCCACCCTGTCACTGCCCAAGTGCGTGGTCTACCTTAACAAGCCACTATAGCTGAGACCTGTCCACATTGAGCTAACAGTAGTCCACCCTGTCACTACCAAAGTGGGTGGTCTACCTTAATAAGCCACTATAGCTAAGACCTGTCCACACTGAGCTAACAGTAGTCTGCCCTGTCACTACCAAAGTGGGTGATCTATCTTAGCATGCCTCTCTATGGTTGAGATCTGTCCACATCGAACTTCCAGTAGCCCACCCTGTCACTACCAAAGTGGGTGATCTATTTTAACATGACACATCAGACCTGTCCACACCGAGCCTCCAGTAGTCAAAATAAAGATGGTAAAGGCATCAGGCCTAATGCACCTAACCACCATTGGTAAACCAACCAGTTGAGCAATGGATTTGGTATTGCGCCCACAGGTGTAACAGGGCTTTACTGTACCTCCATATGCCTTAATGTCTTGTCCCTCAGTATACATGGCTCAATCTCATTAATAATCACTCCAATAATCTATTATCTATCTTTAGATCTATCTTGTGTATTTAAAAGTTTTCGTTGACCAACATGCTGGGTTTAAGCATCCAGGCTGTCACATGCATTGATTGATGATGATGATGAAGAGGAGATGGACAAGGTCAGATTCACACACACTGCAGTGTTCTGCATTGCTAATGAATATTTCATCATCTGGACTTCAACTAATGTCAAATATGAGAAATAAAAAAATGATGCACAGCATATGTCCCCAGAATCTGTGAGACGTGAACCCAGACAAACATTTTGTCCCATTAACAATCTATTTGTATATAGCTGAGGAAATAGGAATCCATACCATGAATGGATGCTGGCATAAATTATTTACAACCCAAATGACATCCACCGACATAGATATATAGGTTATAATGTTTTTGCGTTAGCCACTAGGATAAATTAAAGGAGAACTACACCCAAAATAGTTAGCTTTAACTTCTAGGTGAAAAAAGCTCCCCTTTCTCTATGACCATAGCATCTGCATAGTCTGCCCCATTAATAGGAAATAACAAAAAGTTAATGCCACTAGTGCAGGGGTGCACAGCATGTGGCCTGAGGACCACATGCACCACCCAGCCATCAGGACACAAACATGCTTTGTCTTTTTACTGCAGAGAGGAATATTTATCTTTTTACAGTTGCATTTTTATGGTGGGAATTGTATGGCTGAAACTTTTATAGTTGGTACTGTATGATCAGCACTGTGTGGCTGGTCCTGTTATAGTGGGCACTGTATGGTTGGCACTGTTATGGTGGGCACTGTAGGGCTGACATTGTTATGGTGGGCACTGCATAACTGGCACTGTATGGCTGTATGTGCTATTTTAAGAAAACTAAATCAGCAATCCAGTAAAAACGGTTTCTATATTATCTTTATATTTCTTCCTCAAAGGATTATTTATTTCTGACACAATCATGAAAAATCCACAAGATACACCACAGTATGTCTAATTCCAGACTCCAAAGAGGAAAAGATGATGGAGAAGAGGCCATATATGTGTGTTGTTCGCTCTAGTTAAAGTTGTGAAACAGTCCCTTCGGTAACCGAAAAAAATAGGCGTCTCTTCTCTTTTTGGAAAACTGAGTCCTACCAGGTCGCTACACCTGACACAACTTGCATGCGGTGACAGCTAAGGTGCAGCAAGGTACCAAACCGTGACACAAGCTTGTAGTTGGGGACAGGCAGGTCAGGGCAGACAGCAAAAGTTCGTAGTTGGGAAATGTAGCAATGGGTCAGAAACACGGCGAGACAGGAACACACTTCTGGAACACTTTCTTTATGGCTCAAGGCACTATAGATCCGGCAGGGAAGTGAGGAAGGACTCCAGAATATATAGGGTCAGTGCCCGGCAATTAGCCAATTACCAGCACCCTGGCCCTATATAGCTCAGAGTGCCAGCACCCGCGCCCCCGCTCCCTGGGGCGCACCGGCTGGCAGAGGAGCACGGACGAACAGGAGCACAGCTGGGTGAGTACCTGCCAGCATAACGAGTGCACCACCCGTCCCTGGCAGTGCGCTAGGAGAGGGGACACAGGTGCACCCATAGCCAGCATGTCAGGCTGCAGCGCTGCCGTAACAGTGCCCCCACCCCCCCCCCCCCCCTTAGGCCTCCCCTTCTTTTTAGGCAGAAGAAACCTGCGAACAAGACCCCGGTCAAAGATGATATCCTCCAGCTCCCAGGACCTCTCTTCAGGTCTGACCCCTTTCAGTCAACAAGGAAGAACCATTTTCCCCTAACTTCATGGCCAGGATCTCCTTCACTTTAAAGATAGCAGAGTCCGCTACTGGAGAAGGAGACACATTTCTCTAGGAGAACTGGTTGAGGACTAGAGGCTTGAGGAGGGAGACATAGAGGGAGTTCGGGATATGGAGAGATGGAGGCAAACAGAGCTTGAAAGTTATCGAGTTAATTTGCCTAAGGACCTTGAAAGGACCCAGGAACCGGGGACCTAACTTGTAGCTGGGGATCTTTTAGCGCACATACTTGGCGGACAACCAAACCTTGTTCCCTGGAAAGAAGGTCGGGGGAGTTCTTCTCTTTTTGAGTTTTCATACGTGAAGAAGCCTGCAGCAAGGACCGTCGAGTTTCTTGCCAGATGGCCGTGATATCCCGTACTTTGTCATCATTCGTAGGAACTTCAGAAGAAACAGGCAGAAGGAGGGGAGGGGGCGAATGTGGTGGCCATAGATAATAAAGAACGGGGAGGCTCTGGTTGCATCAGAGTCTTGGTGGTTGTACGAAAATTATGCCCATGGTAGCAAGTCGGACCATTTGTCCGGTTATACAGAAACAAAATGGCACAGATAGTCTCCCAGAATCTGATTTACTCTTTCCACTTGCCTGTTGGTTTGGGGGTGGTAAGCCAAGGAAAAGTCCAACTTGACTTGAAGGCGAGAGCACAGAGTGAGCCAGAATTTGGAGACAAATTGTACTCCTCTATCCAAGTCGATATGTAAGGTTAGACCATGCATGCGTAAAATGTGCCGGAAGAAGTGACTCGCCAACTGAGAAGCAGAGGGGAGCCTGGGCAGAGGCACAAAGTGGGACATTTTCGAGAAGCGGTCCATAACCACTCAAATTATGGTATTATTCAAGGAGGGTGGAAGGTCAGTGATAAAATCCATGGCTTTGTGTGTCCATGGACGCTTTGGAATGGGAAAAGGCTGCAGGAGGCCCGTAGTTTTGTGGCGTGGAGTTTTATTACGGGCACAAGTGGTACAGAAACAAACAAAATCCTTGATGTCCTGATCCAGCTTAGGCTACCAATAGTGCAGAGAAATAAGAGAATAGGATTTTCATACTCTGGGGTGACCGGCAAATAAAGAGCAATGTTCCAATTCTAGAATTCTCCTCCGGAGAACTGGGCGCACATACGTCTTACCCGGTGGAACACGTTGGAGGTCAACAGGGGCTGCGTGGACTAAATGTTCTGGGGATATAATATGCTGAGGGACAACTTCCTCCCCGATGACATCCAAAGCATGGGAAAGGGTATCAGCTTTGGTGTTTTTCTCAGTGGGACGGAAGTGAATAAAGAAGTTGAATCGCGAGAAGAAAATGGACCACCTGGCATTGCGTGGATTGAGCCGCTGAGCCATTGGGAGGTACTGGAGATTTTTGTGGTCCGTGTAAACGTCAATTGAATGACGAGCTCTCTCCAGGAGATGGCGCCATTCTTCTAAGGCCAACTTGATGGCAAGCAATTCCCGATCCCCGATGGCATAGTTCTTTTCCGTCGACGAGAATGTCTTGGAAAAAAACTCACGCGTAAAGGTCTTGTCCTTGGGACCTTTTTGTGTGTATGCCTCCTCTCCCACGGAAGAGGCATCTACCTCTAAAGAGAAAGGCTTCTCAGGGACAGGATAGGTGAAGAGGAGAAAGCTGCCTCTAACTTAAAGAATGCTCTTTCAGCCACTGAAAGCCATAGTCTCGGGTTGGCATTCTTTTTAGTGAGCACCACAATTAGTGCCACCAGTGTAGAAAAATGGGGGATGAACTGCCGATAATAATTAGCGGATCCCAGAAAACGCTGTATAGCCTGAAGGCCGCTTTGCAGGATCCATCTCCAGACCCTTGTCAGAGACGATGTGCCCGAAAAATAGCAGACTGGTTTGGTGGAACAGGAATTTTTACAGCTTGGCGTACAAGTGGTTACTGCAAAGACATCTCAGTACCTGTTGCACCTGGATTCGATGGATCTGTGGGTCGGGTGAGAATATCAAGCTATCTTCCAGGTAAACGATGACACAGGTATAGAGGAGGTCACTGAAAATGTCCTTGACGAACTCCTGAAAGACCGCCGGAGCATTAGACAGACCAAAGGGCATCACCAGGTTGTCACGGATGCCCCTGTGATCCCAGTTTGAAGGCGCATCCGTGCCCCACTGCCGAGCGGCGCCGCGACCCGCATGTCGGTTCACGGGCGTGCTCGGTCCCCAATCTGTCCCCCGGGGTACTTACCCGGCCACGCTTCTGCTGCAGCCTCTGTCCCACGGAGCGCGCAGCCGTGCTCCCTAGGGAGCGCGTGCTCTGACAGTGTTAAATTTAAAGGGCCAGCGCACCAGTAATTGGCTATTGCCGGTCGTTGCCCCTATTTAAGCCTGCCTCTTCCTGGTTACCCTGCTGGATATTTAGTGCCATTAGCCTACTGAGGAAGCATCCCTGAAGTCTTGTCTATTACCGTATACCGTACCATTTGCCTCCGTTCCTCGACCACGAATCTTGTCGCCTGTCCTGACCTTCCTGCTTGTCCTCGACCACGAACCTCTGCCGCCTGTCCTGACCTTACCGCCTGTCCCCGACTAAGTCTACGCTTTACGATTTTGTACCACGCTACAATACGGCTGCCACGAGAGTCCCAAGAGAATTGCCAAGGAAGAACGGGGCAAGACAAAGAATGCAATCCTCTTCTTGTGTAAGGCCCCAACGTGAAGAGATACAAGCTCCATAATAAATTGAAGAGAATCGTTTAGTACTTCACCGTTGACAGCGGAGATTACCAGAGGCTTGTCCAGATGGACCCACTGTAATGGCAGGAATAGTGGATCCACTGGACCACCGCAAGCATATATAAGCCACGCCAGGTATAAGCCACGCCAGGGAGCGGAGTCTAAGTAGGTCCCGGTATTCACCAGAGCGGCCATTTTTTTTCCGATGCAGCACCGCGTTTTTTTTGTCACGTTTTGCATAAAAAACTCAGTCGTTTCTCGTTTTTTTGACGTTGCCCATACAACAGTATTGTATGGGAAGACGGCAAGAAAACTAGAAGCCCCGGTGTATTATACAACATGTTGTATAATACGCCTGTGCCAGAAGACGAGCAGAGAAAAGATGAGCTGTGGAGACTACAGCTCGTTTTTTCTATTGCAGCCTATGGGGCTGCAGGAATGATCGAAACTAAAAGCGCCGAAGATACGATCGTAAAGTGATGCAGTGGAGATATAGCCTAACATTCAAACCTGCAATCACTAAGAAAAATTAAACAACATTGTGCTTGGTCAGGAAAAGCGGTAAACAGCCCAATACGGAACTGGTTAACAGGGTTTTCTCACTACAAAGATTAGCTTTCAGCATAAAGGGACTCTTAACTGAAAACTCTTTTTAAATACATTGGTCGATAAATTTTACTTTAGTCACGAAATAATATGTACTCTGAAGTGCACACAGGTTTCTAAGGTTTCCTGATTACCTGAGAGCAGAGAGTGACATCACCCCACTGACAGACTGAGATTGAAGTAAACAAATTATTTCTAACAAGATTAGCTTCACTAAACAAAAGGTACATGTAGGACTGAGAAGCATGGCTTTATCTGTAATCTTGTTACAGATAACAATCTCCTGCACTGTCAGAGTAGGGGCTTCCTAGAAGTTGAATATGCTAATCACTACTGTAGAACCACTCACAGCCTGAAGAGAGAGTAAGTGCACAACTGCTAAAACTCAGTGAAACAGAGTGGTGAGAAAAGCAGGCTGGTTATGTCTGCCAGGACTGTGGAAATGGCCACAAGAGTGCCCCATTTTTGGCAAGAAATCATAATTTCAGATCCGTTGAACAAAATACATTGTTGTGTTTGTTTCCTTAGTAAAATATTTTTATTTGACATCATTGATAATTCAAAGTAAAAAAAAAAAAATGTTTTATCCAGCTACAACTACTTACATTTTATACCAAAGGAAATCTCTGTCCGCAGTTAGTTAATCTGATTTTTGTGACATCTATGGAGAATTCACAAAACGTTTGATTAAATTCCAAAGGTTGCTTGGTGCATAATATATACTTATTTTTAGCTCCTCTTCAGGCGGCTGCTATCGTTGATACATCATAGTGTTGCAAAAAAGCCAAAAATCCAGTTAGTACAAACAAACTGTAGTAACGCTAGCGTGTTCCAGAAAGCAAGCCGCTGAGAAATGTTCTAGCAAGATCCTTCTGCCATATGCTGTTACCTTCAATTCTTCTGCCTTATTTTATTATCTGTAATAACTTTACTCCTGCGCAGCATCCACAGGGCACACAATGTGCCGCTCGATACAAAGCCGTGGATTAGATGCGGAGATGTGCCAGCTTTCTCTATGCTGTAATAAACCACTTTTATTATTACTACTAAGCCATACACATTTTCTTCAAGGAACTGATCCTAGTGGTCATTACTACAAAGAGATGCTGCAGATTGAAAAACAATGTCTTCTGTATAACATGAGGCATGCAATCAGTTTATACCTCATTAAAGGGAACCTGTAAGGGTGCATTCGCACAGCACAGTTTTGGTGCAGTTTTAACTGCGCTCCAATTAAACTGCCTTTATTACCAGGAAGCTTCGTTCACTTATCTAAACTGTTTGGAAAGTGAGTAATCAATTAGTGTGTTTGTAATCCATAAGACTTCAAGCACAGTAATTGATTACTTACTTGAAACACCTTTCTGAGCAATTTAGACAACTGAAAGAAGCTTGCAGTTTAATTGGAGCGCAGTTAAAACTGCACCAAAAACTGCACTGTGTGAATGCACCCTAAGAGTATGTTCACATGACGTAACTGCATACAGTACGCACTGCAACACGCCGGGTGATTTGGGAGTCGTGCTGATCAGCGCGTACTCCCGGACCACAGGGAGAGGGGGGGCCGGGGGACGGCAGCCTGCTGGCCGCATAGACGTTCATTACTCGCAGCACGCAATTGCCGCGAATAGTTGACATGTCACTTATCTCACCGCACGTACAATACAATCGTATTGTACGTGTGGGGGGACGAGCCGTAATCGATAGTTCTCTATGAGAGCTATGGATTATCGTAATTGCGGGGCGCATTTCGCCACGTATTAAGCACAATAGGCTGAAACCCCGCAATTACGCGGCAATAACTAACC